>CATIWM010015081.1:0-23298 GCA_949671775.1 Mallotus repandus | reverse complement strand
TTTAATCTCGGAGGTCACATTAGCCCAAAAGCATGCTTAGCTCCATTTTGATTTGCATGATAGTCCTAGCTTATACACACTTAAACAAACATGTTAGATGCTCAAAACTAAGATTGTTAAGATCAAAATCAAGATTTATTATTGCTAAGGTCAACAAAAACCATGGCCTTCCTAATAAAATAGTAAAGGTGATCGGAATGTCTATCACGTGCAAATTAACTTTGATAGGTCCAATCTTGACCAAGGCTCTGAAAGTTCTCTCAGCAGGCCTCTTTATGTCATCATAGGCCTTGATAACTACATCGGATGGCTTCAAATCAGCCACTACCATTCCCAGCTTAGGTAGAATCTTCAAAGGACAAACATTGAGAGCACATCCATTGTCCACCATTACACAACAAGTTAACTTCCCTTTTACTTCAGCCTTAATGAATAAGGCCTAATGGTGGTCTCTACCATCCAAAGGTAAATCATCGTCAGTAAACACAACAGCTCCTTGAGGGCTCTCCATCAATAAGTCCACCATCTGCTCGGGAGTATGACTTGTAGAGACTTTCTTATGGTCTAGGGCCATAACCAATGCTTCCCAGTGGGTTGTGGAATGCATAAGTAATTCCCAAACACTGGTGACAATTTTCTTATCTTCCTTTACGTTTTCCTTTGAGTTCACTTTCTTTTCTTCTGGCTCAATAGGTTTGTTTCTTCTTCTCTCTTTTCAACCTTCCTAACCGGTTGGATTTTTCTTTTCTCGTCATTTTTCTATAGGTTGGCCGTCCTCCATCTTTATCATCAGAGCTCCAAATATCCAAGACATTCACATTAAGCTCCACAAGTTGTTCTCTCAGTTTTAGGTCTCTAGGTTTAGGTTTTGGTAATGTAGGAATGGCATCAAAAAAGGAATTAAAGACTTAATCCTCTGTTAAGCTATTGTTGATTATAAGAATGGGTGGATTGGGTGGTGGTACATTTCGGTAGGTAGGTAGAGGGTTATTTTAGGTATTTGGCTTTCTAGTTTCAGGGTCAGTTATTTTACGTGAATCGATCAAATCTTGGATCTCATTTTTCAGTCGAGTGCAATTATCAGAATCATATCCGATGGTTTGGTGGAATTTATAGAAGAACTTTGGGTTAGCATTTAGTACAGGTTGTCTAGGAGATAGGGGTTACAGCAGGCTATTCTCGATCAGCTTCTCCAAGACCTTAGAGAGAGGTCTTACCATAGTAGAGAACCTCTAAGATTTCTTGATAGCATTTATCTATACATTGCTACTGGAGCCAACTGCCTCTTTTCCCCCAGACCTTTCACTAAAAATCTTTTTCTCTTATGCTAGATCAGATTCTTTTTTTACCCCAAACCTATATAGCTCTTTGAAGTTCCTAATTCCAAGGTCCCTCAGCTTCTTAGAAAGTAGAAGGATGCATCCCACCATTGCTATCATTCGTTGATTAGTCTCTGCGGGTCTGTGCCTCATCTATGTCAATTTACCTATCCACCTAGTCAAGTAATCGACAAAGGATTCATTGAATCGCTGCTTAGTATTTTGTATGTCTCTTAAGGATACTTCCATTTGGGTGTTGAGACAATACTACTTTACAAATGTAGCACATAATTCTTTCTAAACAGCTTGAACATAGGATTCCAAAGCATAGCATTATCTGATTGGTGCTCCTTCCAGAGAAAGGAAATTGTTTAACAATCTGTGCCTTGGTCAAGCCAATTGTTTTCATATGGGTCACATACTACTTCAAATGCAGATGGGGATCATCAGTACCGGTGTATTTCTTCATATCAAGAAATTTGAATTTTTGAGGAAGTGGATCATCATTCTCATCTAAAGCAAGGTCGGTATAGTCCATGGGAGTATCAATTCCCTTCTCCTTTATCATCATTTGGATTTGAGCCATGGTTTTGGTCATGCTTTTAGCCCAATCAGTCTTTCCCACATTCTCTGAAGTGTCCACATTTTGTCAGGCTACAGGTTCTGCCAACAAGGTTTCATAATCATCCTTTATCTGTTGCCTTATCGAATTTTTAGCATCAAGATCAAAAGGTGGTGGTTGAGATGCAGGTTGTTTCTGTCTAGCTGGTCTCATTACCTCTGCCATCATTTCCAGCATAATTTTTCAAGTTTGCTTTACTATGTTTGCTTTCAACTATTCCTTGAAGACATCAGGATCAAAACCTGCCATTACTATTTGTCGAGGAATTCTAACCAAGCGACCAGTATCAGATCGTGTCCAGATGGAAGACTGACATGAATCTATATCTGCAACCAACATAGGTTAGAAATATGCATGACGTGTATACATGCAATGCAGACTAACTTTATTATTTAAAGAAAGAAAATAATATGCACTTTATTTACATATAGCAAGGAAACAAACATAAAGCTTACAAATGGTATCTCCACCTTTATTTCTCCCACATACGTGTTCAATAGTGAGTTCCTTATCCTAGGATTTTTGGTCTGGGTTTTGATTATCAACAAGGGATAGCAAAATCGATGAATGTAAGAGAATTCTTAAGACAGGATATACCAGCAGTAATTCCTTTGAATAAGACCAAAGTCCACTTTAATAGGCTAGAGAGGGCATTAAAGGCCTAATTTTGCATAGTCCATTTACCATGGGCTTAGGCTTTATTTTAAGGATTATTAAATGGCATAGAGCACATGCATTTGGAAAAATCCTAAGGGAGATTACTAAGTCATTACATGAGCTGAGTCTTGGGTAATAAGCTTCGGCTCCCATAGCTATATACCTCCATTACGTCTCCCCACTCAAGGGTCCATGCAATGTGGATAAGTACATGCTATGAGTGATAATAATCAAATACTCCACCACCAGGTTTGAAACACAGGCGATAGAACAATGACTATTATGGGTTATTTAGGACTGAGTGCTCATTGTGTGAGAGTTATGTTGTGAATGCAGAAAATGCAAAAGAAATAAGGAAATAATTAAAAATGATAAGATACAAAACATTGGAATCAATTTCTCTATCCCTAGTGAAGTCGCCACTGTAAGTGGCGTGGTTTAGCACGCGCCCAAGTGTTTGACGACCACGGCACTCTGTGGGCTCAAGGCCCACTAGAAAATACAAAATAGGCTTGAAGCCCAAATTGGAGATGGAGTCGCCACCTGGATGAAACCCCGAACACACTGTACAACAACTGGATTTCACGGAGGTTTCCAGAAGTCATCCTCAGAGAAAGGGTTCAGAAACTAGGTATGAGCTTTTGCAATGCCCACCCAACCTTACTGTTGGCCTCCGTGCGTTTTTTGTATTTTATTACCTTTAATTATTAATTAATTTCCTTATTAACATGAAAATTATAATTATTTCTAATTAACTACCGCATTTTACATTTTTAATACGGATTTGCACATTAGTCTATTTTCGTGCTTATAAATCCAACATTATTAACAAATAATTTTTAAAAATACATTCAAATAAAAGGGGAAGAGATTAGGGATTACAATTCGTTACACAATTGAAATAGCAATAAAATGAAAAATAGAATAAATAAATTCAAACTAATTAAGGGATCGACACTTGGACGATTTAAAAATCATCCCAAAATTCTTGCAAAATTTAAAATGTTAGTCTCTCCCACAAACATAAAAATCCTCCAAAAGAAATCCAACTTGTTAATCTTATGGCAAGTAAAATACAAAATAATTAAACATAAGTAAATAAAATCTTGATTAAACCAAATATCATGATAATTGCATGCAAGATTGGAATACAGGAATACACCAAGAAATAGATACATAAGAGGCAAAAATTATACAAAATAGACATGGGGATTCAAGGCCAATTCGAGCACAACCCTAGTGGTGTGGTGACACCTCTTCAATGAGTTGTTGCCTCTATGAAAAGAGGCGACATGTTGTCGTCTCAATATGAAGGGGCGACGTCTCTTCTTCAACAAAGACATCAACAATTTACAGTAGTTTAAATCTTAAGTAATTTCAAACTAGATGCAAATAGGTGAAAGTTTACAACTAGTGTTCAATAATTTACATAATCATACCATGAGCATAACATCAAATGAACAATAAACACAAAACAAGCAAGAAAATTAAGAAATATAGTTTTCTACCAAATCAAGAACTTCAAGCTTGAAAATAGGAACTCTTGCTGATTTAAACAAGTTTGAAGCTTTTAACTAAGGACTCAGAGACTAGTTTGCTGATTCAAATCATTGTGAATGCAAGAGATCCTTCTTCTTTCTTAAGAAAATTAACTTTTTAAGCTAAAACTCTTTGTTCTTCTCTTCTTTCTCTCTTTTCTCTCAAAAACGTCCCCTTAAAAAACCTCTCTCTCTAAACCTCCTTCTTTTTTTCTTCTCTAGCTCTAAACTCCCTTTTAGCCTCTTCTCTTTTTCTTTTTCAAATCCCCAAGCTAAGACAAGACATCCGCTTTTCATTTCTAATCATGTGCACCTTTTCCAACCTTGCTTTATTGCCACTAAAGTCCTATTTTCATGCACATATCTTCAGGTCAGTGATATGTGAGCCTACACACTTGTGCAATGCAGCCAAAAATTGCATTTAATGCTGCATAGGTCGGTTGCGAAGAGGCGTTGCCTCACCGATATTTCAAGCAAAGAGGTGTCGCCTCTTCGATGAGGCGAACGCCTCTTAAACCTAGACCTGGGCTAGGTCTTTGGGCCAATGGGCTTTTTGGGCTAGGTTTTTAGTGTTTTGGGCTCAGCTAGGTATTTTAGGCTTAGACTTGATATTTTAGGCTTTTGAGTCCATTCTAAAGAAGGTTTTGGGTTTCTTTTGCATTCAAAATTCGTTCTACCTCATTGCCGGACTTTCGTTACAGGCCTATCAAATTGAGGCTGTCCACAGTTTACCCCCTTGGTTTTTTAAAAAAATTGAACTCATGCAATCAATTTTTTGAAAAAGCAACATTCATAATAAAAGCAATAAATAGCAGTAAAAAGATATACTGGACCTCAAAGATTCACTCGAGAGGTAGATTCTTCAGATTCAATATCATCATTCTTGGAAATTCAAATCTGAGAGGTCAAATTTTAAACTTGAATTATGAACCTCAGGGATTCAAACCCAATCAGTCACTATTTGATACTTGAACGGTGAACTTTGGGGATTTAAACCCGATCAACCATTGTGTAATACTTTGAAGAGTGAACCTCGGAGATTCAAACTCGATCAATCACTCTTAAACCGTGAACTTAAGGGATTCAAACTCGATCAGACGCTCTTGAACCGTGAACCTCGGGGATTCAAACCCGATTAGTCACTCTTTAAAATTTGTGTCGTCAGCCTTAGAAATTCAAACCTGAGAGGTCAAATTTTTATCCTGGACCGTTAGCATCAAGGCTCAAGCCCGAGAGGTCACTCCTTAAAATTTTATGATTAAATATCTTCCTTCATCTATTTCCTATATATAAAGCTTTTCATTTTTTCACTTTTCACCTTCAATCTTTCTCTTTCTTTCAAACTTTCAAATCCTCTCTTTTCTTTGTCAACCTTTTACTATCGTGGATGTTACACGGACTCATGATCTCCCAGTGTGGGACCTTGTTCCACCTCCTATACATCCCCTGCACAATTTCGGCCTCACCATTAAGGATGAGATTCCTCTTCTCGCAGATGTGCGATCCCACATCTATAGATTGGCTACTGAAGAGGTTAATGTCTGATTTATTTAATTTTTCTTGTAAATAATATCGGGTTATTATCCATAAATGTGTATTTATTTCTTTAACTGAGAAGAAATTTAATTAATTGAACAAAATTGAAAAAATTTAAAATAGGGTGTCGGATCGCCGACATAAAGAGGCATCGCCTCTTCGATTGGGCAATCATCTCTTTGATAAGGCGATCACTTCTTCAAAGAGGCAGTTGCCTCTTTGTGTTGAGGCGATATGCAGTGGCGATGGTAAAGGTGTGTCGCCTCTATAAGAAGAGACGACATCTCGTCGAAGGGGTGACCGCCTTTTTAACAGTATTATGTAAAATTTTTAAACTTTATTCATATAAATTGATAATTCAACTCCCTGTTTATCCCGTACCTCAATCCCACACTTTCAAAGGTGCTGGGAATTTCAGTGGTGCTTGCATATGGTATGATGGGTTCCCGAATGTGATTAAGGAGGCCCGCATCCACTATATAGGATTCTGAGATTTCATACTAGCCCTGTTGGATGCTTACGGGTGGACAGACTATCAGCCTCTGCTTGCTTTGATGGAGAGGTGGTCAGACACCACTCACACCTTCCATCTTCCTTTTGGTGAGTTTACACTGGAGCCCATTTCTTATGCCGTTGTCACCACCATAGCTTGTGCAGGAGATTATGTCCCTCTTGATATGAGTCTCTATTGACTGATGGTAGACCATCTTGCCTTCATTGAGCGTCTGCTAGGCATGGTCCCATACATGAACGGGACACATACTATGAAGATAGACTCTATTCAGAATCATTATACACATGCTAGGGTGAAGGCTGCTACTACATCTCGCGAGAATGATCAGGTAATGAGGGCATTCTTGGTTTACCTATTGGGCTACCCTATTCGCCGACACTGCTAGCTCCATAGATATGATTTTCTTGATGCCTTTAAGAGATTTGATTCTAGTGGCAACATATGATTAGGGTAGTTGTGGTCTAGCTTATCCGTATAAGAATATGGATGAGGTTGTACGAGAAGCCAGATGACTCTGTTGTTTTTGGCATGCTGTTATGGTATTTTCCTTTCTTTTGAATTTATCTGGAACATTATTATCATTATCTGTTAATGATTCTTTCTCTTTTGTAGGATTACTCTTTAAAGCTAGAGTTGATCACCGGGATATCCCGCATCAGCGATGTCCATCTCCCTACTATGGCTAGGTAGGGCCTCGGTCATGCTTGGAGGAGGCATGTTGCTCGCATGCACATCCATCATGAGCGGCTAAACACTTTGACATACGATGAGGTATAGTACCTATAAACATAGCCATAATTAATAGCACATAAATTAGTTAAATTCACTCACTTACCAGTTTGCTTTCGTAGTTATGTCCGGACTTATGGGGTCTTGAGGATGGATGGTCGCCAGCCATGATCCGCTCGATACCATTGTCCAAGAAGAAGGCCTTGCTTCGAGGACCTGATTGCAGAGTCTGGTATCTTAGCGAGAAGATACATCGCCGGAGCCAAGGGGCTCGGGTGAGATGACCACCTCTTCCTCCTCCTCGAGCCATGTTCTGGACACATCTACTAGAAAGAGATGAGCTGGATCCAGAGATGATGTAGATGACTACTGCGAGAGGAGGAAGTCTCGCTATTTGGACTTTGCATGGGCTCATCTCCTACAAAGGGTGCCTTTATCCGTATCCACATCCTAGGTAAGCACCTGATTTTAGTAAGCATATAATTTCATATTTCCATCTACATATATCATCTTCTTGACTTAATCCTTCATTCTCAAGCAACAGCACCTCGTCCTAGGCCTACTGCACAAGATAGACCTCCTCAGCGTCCCCGTACTGTGTTGAGTGGCGAGGGTACTTCAGCTGGAGCACCGCCTTATAGAGAGCCCTCAAGTTCTGGTTCACAAATGGTGGCTGGTAGGCTTGCTACCCCTTCGAACTTGTTGACCCAATGTTGGCTGCCTTCAGGCAAGCTGTCTAGTCAGTTTATGACACTAGACACGAGCTCAGAGCTAGTGTTCATTCTAGAGGCAAGGAAGATGATAAGGGTAGTGATGGAGAGGAGGAGAGTGCTGATGAGGCTGGAGATGGCAGTGGAGATGGTGGAGACGAGCATGTTGATGATCCCACTAATGAGGGAGATGATCATGGAGATCATGAGGGGAGAGATGATGCATAGGGGACTGACTCAGATGTCTCTTAGACTAGAATCATTTTTGTCATCCTTATACTATTAATTCTTTTCGTTTGGATTGATATTTTATTTTTATATTTTATTCTAACTGAATGATGCAAAGTTCAAATCCATTTTAACTGCATTTTAGATTAATTAAGAAATTTTTATTATAGAAATCATCTTCTCTAATAGCTGAGCTTTACATTTTCAAAGCAATCACTCTGTAACAGTACAAAATATGTTCCCCTTTATTGAAGATGCGTCGCATCTTTATGAAGAGGCTAAATAAGAATGCATCAATACGCAGAGGTGGCCCTTTCATTAAGGTAGTCGCCTTTGCAGCTCAATTTTGTAGTTGCTAAATCCCTAACTTCTCCTATAAAAGCCCCAATTCACATTCCTACAGTATTTCTCTCTATTTTCTCCTTTTGGACAATAACTTACCCTCCAAACATGGCTGAAAGAAGCCTCAAACAACTACAATTAATCCTGAAAAGCTTAGACGGTGGATCATGGGCAGAGCCATTTCACTTATTAACTTTCATATCTTTACATGCTAGGAAGATCAACTTCCATTTTCTCCATTCTCTTACTCAGTTTTAGGATCCTCAAAAGCATGTCTTCCCGTTCAACACACTAGAGCTATGCCCCATGTCCGAGGAATTCGAAGCTATCTTGGGCTCTCAAATGGATTATGCTCGTCAGATTATAGTTCCTCCGGTCGAAACTCCATATTTAGATTCCATTCAATACCAAATGGCTAGGCTATTCAACTTTTCTCCTCAGTCTTCTCTTCGCCATATTTTTGGTACTGAGGTTCTGATAAGCTCTCTTCTTAAATATATCATGGTTGTAGATAGCAAAGAGGTTTACTGGCCTCGAATGATCACTCTTTGTCTGTACACATAGTTCTTACTTGTTTCTCTTTCTGGGAATTGTGATTCAAAAGTCATCCATATCTTGGATAAAGTGGAAGCAAGACTCAACCCCTTTCCCATTATCTTAGCAGAAACAATCATCAGACTGGACAAATTCCTAAAAACTAGGTGATTCTCTGGGAGTCCCCTACTGGTGGAGGTTAGCTTTCCCCTTTTTTTTCATTACTTTATACTTTTCTATCATTTTACTCATTCATCATTTTCACAAGCATGGTTTCATGAAAAATTAAGGTTACTCAAGCCTCCCAGTGACATTGCACATTACAAGGCCAAACATTGTCATACTAGAAGACTTCACACTATCCCAAAAGATATTCGGAGCTGGTTGTCAACATTTCCTGACACTATGAACCAATTAATGTGTCCATGGTGGAGATTGCAGCACGTGACCATCTGGTTTTATACCTACTACGTTCCCATAGCTAGTCTTCACTTTGCCACTTTCTACAATCTTGCTTGCCTTTGTCAACAATATGGATAGAAATAATTGATTATGGAGCCAGTGCATGAGTTTGAGTTGGGGCCTCTCTCTCAAAACTTTTTGGACAATTTGGTTGCAACCTAGGCTCGTAGAATCATTCAGAAGTACATTGACTACGACGGAGATCAGTCTACTGATGATCAGTATAAGGCATGAATTCAGTTACAGCAGATAGAGAATGATGCGTTCATGAAGAATAAAAGGACAAAGGAGTTGCAGGCATCAAGTGCCTAAGGTGTTCAACAGAGGAAAAGGAAGCAAAATTAGTTTATGAAATTTAATCTTCATTTCCTTTTTGTTGGATGGGATTTTCTTTTTAGTTAAACAGTCTATAATAAGCATTTAGTGCAATGTTCAACAATAACAAAGGCAATCCATTCCATTTAATTTAAGCATAAGGTGACTATACATTTTCGCTTCTAACTTATCTCTTGTTGTTAATTGGCTTGCCCTTACAAGTTTTTCAATTAACTATTATTCCTCTCTCTCCCCCTTTACATGTCCTTAATTTTTGCCTATACCACCTCTTTCAAGGTTTTCAATCCATTAGGATGTTTATTTATTTTTTCCTTTTATAGTCTCTAATTTCTGCCTAGATAGCCTCTTTTAAGGTTTTCTCTCTAGTGAGACTTCATATAAAGAATTTCTTGAGCTTGTCCAGGTCGATGAGTTCTCTGAACTCATTTCCTTCTATATCAAACTGAATACCAGCACCCTTAGAAAATAGTTACTTTACTAGATACAGACCCTCCCAATTTGGCTTAAACTTTCCTCGCAGATCAGTCATGATTGGCTTAGTAAACTTCCACACCAAGTCACCTTCTTTGATTTTGCCTGGCTTAATCTTCATATTATAAGCTTGAGCTATTCTTTTTTTATAAAACTGAGAGTAATACATGGCTTTCATCGTCTTTTGATCTAATAATGTCAATTGTACCAATTGATACTCAAGGATTTTGGATTCTAAAAGAACCCTTAATGATTGAATTTTGACTTCCACTGGTAATACAACTTCACATCCATACACCAAGGAATGCAGAGTAGCTCCAGTTAATATTCTGGCAGTGGTTCTATATCCTTACAATGTAAACTATAGGTAACTTGCCTAGTCTTTATAGTTCTCTAGTATTTTGGCTAGGATCCTTTTCACATTCTTATTTGCTGCCTCTACTGCACCATTGGCCTGTGGTCTGTATGAAGATGATTTATGATGCTCAATTTTGTACTCCTTTAACAAAGTAGTTGTTTCTACCCTAAACTAAATACCATTATCAGTGATAATATGATGAGGTAACCCGTACCTATAAATTATGTTCTTCTCTATAAACCTCGCCATCTGTTTTGCCCCAATAGTAGTGAATAATTCCACCTCAACCCACATGGAGAAATAATCAATTGCTACTATAATATAATGATGACCGTTGGACACCTTCAGCCTTATCTCTCCAATGATATCAATTCCCTAAACTGCGAATAGCCATGGAGAAGTCAACCCTTAAAGTTCCATAGAAGGCAAATGGCTCACATCTTTATACACTTGACAGTTATAGCATTTCTTGACATACTTCACACAATCTGCTTCCATAGTCAACCAGAAATACCCTTGATGAGTTATTTTCTTAGCCAGAACCGTTATGTTCATGTGTGGTCTACACACACCCTCATAAATTGCTTCTATAATTTTTCGGGCTTTGTCCTTATCAACATATCTCAAATGCACTCCAGTTGGCATTCTCTTGTATAACATTCCATTATGACTGATGAATTGCTGGGATAACACCCTTAGAGAAATCCTTTCCTTCTTATCCATGTCTTTAGGAAATTTTCCTGTTTCTAGATACTACTGTAGATCATAGAACTAGGACTTCTTTACAAGGTCGATCGACATTATCCTTATTTTTTCATAGTAAGGAATTTGGGACTTTACAAGGATAAAAGGTTTGATTGTCGCTTGTTTTCCTCCTTCCCATGTTGAAGCTAAAGTGACCAGAGCATTTTCCATTTGATTCTCCTCCCATGGCAAATGCACAAATCTGCATTGAGCGAAAGACAACAGAACAATAGTCAAAAAATCCTAATACAATCTTAGTTTGTTTTCTCTTACTTTACACTCATTGGAGATTTATTGTATCACTAGTATAGAATCTCCGTATACCGTGACCTTTTCTGCCCCCACGTTTCGGAGCTCATCTAGCCTGAAGATGCAGGCTCATATTTAGCTTAGTTGTTGGTTACTTCAAATTCCAACCTTTTTGCCATTGGAATCATCTTTCCTTCTGGTGTGATCAAAATTACACCAATGTCTGCTCCTTTTTTGATGACCGCCCTGTCAAAGTACATCGTCCATCCTTGGATCTTTATTACCCCCAAATGATCACCTGAAAATTCTACTTCCCATTACCGTCTATCATTTACTGGACTCTGAGCCAAGAAGTCTGTGACCACTCTTCCCTTTACCACTTTCTTTACCACATAGTTTATATCAAACTCGGTAAGCAAGACCAGCCATCTAGCTAATTTCCCTGTAAGAGATAGAGTCTGTTGAAGATATCTAAGGGGATCATGTTTAGAGAATGCTTGAACTCTGTAAGATTGAAATTAATGTTGGAGTTTCTTAGTAACCCAAATTATAGCCAAATATATCTTCTCCACTAAACTGTAGTTGGATTTATAGGGTAAGAGTTTCTTACTCAGGTAATACACGACATGTTCTACCTTTCCTTCATCTTCCTAGGCTAACATTAAACCTACCGCTTCTTTCTCAATTGCCAGATAAAATATTAAAAGTTTGCCTGGCCTTAGTGGTTACAATACTGGAGGATTCATCAAATACCCTTTAATAGTTTCAAAGGCCATTTGGCATCTATCATCCCAAACCACGGGTTAATCCTTTCTTAAAAGTTTAAAGATTGGCTCACAAATGGTAGTAAGTTTGGTTATAAACCTACTGATGTATTGCAATCGCCTAATAAAACCCCTTACTTCTTTCTTATTTTTTGGTGCAGGCATCTCTCTGATCACTTTAACTTTATCTGGATCCACCTATATTCCTTTCTAGCTAACAAAGTGTCCTAGCAGCTTCCCGAAGGTTACCCCAAAAACACATTTCTTTGGGTTTAACATAAGGTTATACTTTTTAAATCTTGCCAGGAACTTATGTAAAGCCTCAAAGTACCCTTCTCAGGTTGGACACTTCACTATCATATCATCCATATATACCTCTATCTCCTTGTGGATCATGTCATGCAACAAAGTGGTAGCCAACCTTTGATAAGTAGCTCCTGCATTCTTTAACCCAAATGGCATTACCGAGTAACAATAGATTCCCCACTCAGTAGTGAAAGAAATCTTTAGTTTTTTTATTATTGCCATCATAATTTGATTGTACCCTGAGAAGCCATCCATAAAAGAGTACATCGCACTAGAAGTCGCACTGTCGACTAAGGTGTCAATATACGGTAAGGGAAATCATCTTTCGGGCAGGCCTTATTCAAATCCCTGTAATCTATGCACATCCTAACTCTCCCATCCTTTTTAGGAACCGAAACTATGTTAGCTAGCCTTTGGCCATCATCTACTACATCAAAGAATTTCACCTTTAGCTACTTTTTGACTTCTTCTTTAATCAAGAGAGCCCATTCTGGCCTTAACCTCCTCTTCTTCTGCTTTATTGGTATAATGTGAGAATATGTAGGGATCCTGCGTTGTGCAATCTCCCTGTCAATCCCAGGCATATCCTCATAGCCACAAGCAAATACTTTCTATCTTCATTTTAATATTTCTTTCATTTTTTCTCTCTCATCAGGAGTTAAATTACAAGTAATCAGTATATTCATAGAGTTATCACATGTGCCTAGATTAAATAATTCAGTTTGCACGGACTTGATGTCAAACATATGCATGAAATGATTATCATAAATTGAATAACCATTAGGAAAAACACCACACAAATAAGCAAAGTTAGACTTCATTGCATTAACCTTAGTGAAAAAAAAGTCGTCAGTTTCAAACAGCTTAGCAAAAGAAACATCCATGATAGAGTTAAGGACATATGACTCGAGGTCAAGCTCCTCTTCCTAATCGGTAGCATCTCTCAGCTCCGCAGCAAGAATATCCTCCTCTAGTTTTGGAGCCAACACCAGTTCTTCCACTATTGGCTCCCTAACGGTAGATTCTTTGATCCCATTCACATAAAAAATTTCAAATCTAGGGACCAACGTTCCAGCTAGCATTAAAGGTTTAGGAGTTCCCTTGTATGGGTATCCAGTGCCTTCCTCCATAAACTTCTGCCACAGCGTCCATTTCTTAGCCTCTGCATTTGAGCTCTCAAACTCTTCATATCCTACCCCAAACCTCAGAATCAGTACTTTTTGTTCAAGGAATTTCGGTGGGCCCTGGTGATTCTTCCTTTGTCCTATGCCAGGCATAAAATTCATGCCATGAATCATGCTCATAATCTTCTCATTCAGCTCATCCTCATAAAAGCACGCAGACATCAAAGCTTGAGCTGATAGGAATCTCTTTGGGAGTTAATTTCAAAGCTGCAATAGCAGCTTCAGTTGTTGCTGAAATAGTAACCACCTTTCCCTTATATGGAAATTGGATCTTTTAGTGCATAGTAGATGGCATATCTCCCAAAGGATGAAGCCAAGGTCTTCCCAGTAGAATTGCAAAAGTCACCGAGATGTCTATCATATGTAGGTCCACCCAGGTTTCAATTGGTCCCATCTTTACTAAAACTAGAAAAGTCACCTCAACAGGTCATTTTTTGTCATCATATGCCTTGATAATCACATCAGATGGCTTTAGGTCAGCCACAACAAGTCCAAGCTTAGGTAGAATCTTGAGAGGGCATACATTAATGGCAGAGCCATTGTCCACCATTACACAATAGGTTAGTTTGCCTTTTACCTCAGCCTTGATGACTAAGGCCTTATAATGCTCTCTTCCTTCTAATGGCAAGTCATTATAAAAAAAAAGCAATAGCCCCTCAGGGCTTTCCATTAGTGAATCCACCATTTACTCAGGAGTATAAGCTTTGGGAATTTTCTTCTGATCCAAAGCCTGAACTAGTGCCTCCCGATGGGTTTTGGAATTCATGAGCAATTCCCAAACACTAGATTCATATCTCTCCTCTTTCTTTAGTTATTCTTTTGGTTCTTCCTTCTTAACCTCCTTATCCTTATTTTCTATTTCAGCTTCCGATTTGACCTCATCTTTCCCTTTCTTCTTTTCAGTAATCCTCCTGACTGACCGGGTTTCTCTTTCTCCATTACTGTCCCATATACTAATCTATTCCCCTTCATCATTAGAGCTCTATATGTCCAACACACTAATAGACAATTCAGTAGGGTATATGTTTTGTGGTTCAGGGTCAAGTTTTAGTGAGTTGGGTGTGGTATCAATAAAAGAGTTTACGAATCACTCTTCTGTTAAGCTAGTGTTTATCATGAGGATAGGTGGATTTAGTGGTAGGATATTTCTGTAGTTGCGTAAAGTATTATTTTGGGTGTTTGGTTTTATAGATTCTGGGTTAGTGATTTTGCCCGAATCAATCAAGTCCTGGATTTCACATTTCAATCAAGCATAATTATTAGTATCGTGCCCAATGGCTTGATGAAATTTATGGTAGAGTTTTGGGCTAGCATTTGGCAAAGGTTGTCTTAGGGGTAAGGGTTGCAACATATTCTTTTCCATAAGTTTTCTTAAAGCTTTTGAAAGAGGCCTTAGAGAAGCTTCGGGGTTGCCTAACGGCGTTGATTTGCACACCGCTACTTGATCCACTCGCTTCTTTGCTCACAGACCTCCTATTGAAGAATTTTTTCTTCTGTGCTAAATCAGACTCTTTCTGAATCCCAAATCAGTATAACTCCTTAAAATTTCTGATCTCGAGGTCTCTCAACTTCTTTGAAAGTAATGGAACACATCCTTCCATTGCTATCATTAATTTATCAGACTCAGCAATCATGTGCCTCATTTGTGATAACTTCCCCCTCTATCTAGTTAAGTAGTCAATAAAGGATTTATTAAATTTTTGTTTGGTGTTCTACAGGTCCCTCAGAGATACTTCCATATGAGCATTCAAACCGTATTATTTCATAAATACAGCACACAGTTCTTTCCAGTCATTCTGCACATGTGACTCTAAGGCATAATAATACCAACAGATTGGAGCACCTTCCAATGACATGGGAAACTGTTTAACAATCTGAGCTTTAGTTAACTCTGTTGCCTTCATATAGGTCGCACACTGATTCAAATGCAGGTGTGGATTATTAGTTCCAACATACTTCTTCATATCAAGGAACTTGAACTTCGGGGAAGAGGATCATCATCTTCATCTAGGTCGAGGTCGGTATAGTCCATTGGGGCATCAATTCCTTTCTCCTTCATCATCATTTGGACTTGAGCCATGGCCTTGGTCATGTTCTTAGCCTAATCAGATTGTTCCACATTCTTAGAAATGCCTACAATTTATCAGGCCACAGGTTCTGCTAATAAAGTTTCTTGGTCATTCTCTACTTGTTGCCTTGTAGAGGTTTCAGCATCCATGTCAAATGGTGGTGGTTGAGGTGCTGGTTGTTTTTGTCTAGCTGGCCCCATTATTTCTACCATCATTTCCCGTATAATTGTCCGGGTTTGTTCAGCTACCTCTGATTTTAACTGTTCCTTGAAGGAGTCAGGATCAAAACCTACCATCGTTGTTTCTTTAGAAACTCTAACCAAACGACCAGCGTCAGACCATGTCTAGATGGAAGATTGATGTGAATCTATATCTGCAACCACCACAAGTTAGAATTATGCATGATGTGTATGCATGGAATGCAAATCTACTTTAATAGTTAGAGAAAGAAAATAAACACATACTCTATTTACAAACAAAAAGAAAACACAGAGCTCATGAATGGTACCTCCACCCTCATTTCTCTCACAATTGTGTTCAATGGTAAGTTTTTTATCGTAAGATTTTTGGTCTAGGTTTTGATTATCAGCGGCGGATAACAAAATTGAAAAATGCAAGAGAACTCTCAAGATGGAAAATACAAGTAGAACTTCCTTTGAAAAAGACTAAAGTCCACTTTAATGGGCTATAAAGGGCATTAAAGGCCCAATTTGGCATAGTCCATTTGCAGTGGGCTTGGGCTTTATTTTAAGGATTACTAAATGTCATGGAGCACATGCAGTTGGAAAAAATCCTAATGGAAATTGCTAGGTTATTATATGAGTTGAGTCTTAGGTGATAAGCTTTAGCTTCCATAGCAATATACCTTCATTACGTCTCCCCACTCAAGGGTCCATGTGATATGGATAAGTACGTGCTATGAGTGATAATAATCAAATACTCCACCACCGGGTTTGAATGAAACACAGGCAACAGAGCAATGACTATTATTGGGTTATTTGGAATTGAGTGCTCATTGTGTGAGAGATGTGTTGTGAATGCAGAAAATGTAAAGGAAATAAGGAAAAAATTAAAAATGATAAAATACAAAACACTAGAATCAGTTTCTCTATCCTTAGTGGAGTCGCCACTATAGGCGGCAGGGTTTAATGTGCGTCCAAGAGTTTAACGACCATGGCACTATGCGGGCTTAGGGCCCACTAGAAAATACAAAATAGGCTTGAAGCCTAAATTGGAGATGGAGTTGCTACCCGGATGAAGCTCGGACACATTGTACAGTAACTGGATTCCACAGAGGTTCCCAAAAGCCATCTTTAGAGAAATGGTTCGAAAACTGGGTATGGGCTTTTGGAATGCCCACCCAACTTTGCGATTGGCCTCCGTGCATGTTTTTTATTTTATTACCTTTAGTTGTTAATTCATTTCCTTATTAACATGCAAATTATAATTATTTCTAATTAATTACCATATTTTACACTTTTAATCCGAATTTGCACATTAGTCCATTTTCGTGCTTATAAACCCAACATTATTCACAAATAATTTTCAAAAATACATTCAAAGAAAAGGGGAAGGGATTAGGGATTCCAATTCGTTACACAATTGAAATAGCAATAAAATGGAAAGTAGAATAAATAAATTCAAACTAATTAAGGGATCGACACTTGGACGATTTAAAAATCATCTTAAAATTCCTACAAAATTTAAAATGTTAGTCTCTCCTACAAACATAAAAATCCTATAAAAAAATCCAACTTGTTAATCTTATGGCAAGTAAAATACAAAAAAATTAAAAATAAGTAATTAAATCTTGATTGAACTAAATATCATGATAATTGCATGCAAGATTGGAATATAGGAATACAACATGAAATAGATACATAAGAGGCACAAATTACATAAAATAAGCATGGGGATTCAAGGCCAATTTGAGCACAGCTTTAGTGGTGCGGCGACGCCTCTTCAATGAGGCGTCGCCTCTATGCAAAGAGGCCACACGTTGTCAACTCAATATGAAGGGGCGACGTCTCTTCAAGCCTCTTCAATAGAGACAACAACAATTTATAATAGTTTAAATCTTAAGTAATTTCAAACTAGATGCAAATAGGTGATAGTTTACAACTAGTGTTCAATGATTTACATAATCATACCATGAGCATAACATCAAATGAACAATAAACATAAAACAAGCAAGAAAATTAAGAAATATAGTTTTTTACAAAATCAAGAACTTGAAGCTTGAAAATAAGAACTCTTATTGATTTAAACAAGTCTGAAGCTCCTAACTAAGCCCTTAGAGACTAGTTTGTTGATTCAAATCCTTGCGAATGCAAGAGATCCTTCTTAAGAAATGAACTTTTTAAGCTAAAACTCTTTATTCTTCTCTTCTTTCTCTCTTTTCTCTAAAAAATGTCCCCTTAAAAAAACTCTCTTTGAACCTCCTTTTTTTTTCTCCAAGTCTAAACTCCCTTTTAAGCCTCTCCTCTTTTCCTTTTTCAAATCCCCAAGCTAAGAGAAGACATCCACTTTTCATTTCTAATCATGTGCATCTTTTCCAACCTTGCTTTTTTGCCTCTAAAGTCCTATTTTCACGCACATATCTTCAGGTCAGTGATATGTGGGCCCACACACTTGTGCAATGCAGCAAAAAATTGCATTTAATGCTACATAGGTCGATTGCGAAGAGGCGTTGCCTCATCGATGTTTCAGGCAAAGAGGCATAGCCTCTTCAATGAGGCGAACACCTCTTCGACCCAGACCTAGGCTAGGCCTTTAGGCCAACGGACTTTTTGGGATAGGTTTTTAGTGTTTTGGGCTCAGCTAGGTATTTTAGACTTAGGCTTAATATTTTGGGCTTTCGAGTCCATTCTAAAGAAGGTTTCGAGTTTTTTTTACATTCAAAATTCGTTATACCTCATCACCGGACTTTCGTTCTAGGCCGATCAAACTGAGATTGTCCATAATATATATATATATATATATATCATTTAATAATTTACTTTATCATGATATTTATTAAATATCTTTCAAATGAGTTTATTGCAATAGCAAAAAATATTACAATAAATTATTATTGATGTTACAATAAATGAATGTCTACTATACAAAAACAACATGGAATCAAAATATTGACATACTCTACCGTACAAAAACAACTTCAAGTTCACACTATCAAATAGCTAGTGATTCAAGAGTTGGCTAGTGATAACCTACAATTAATATAAATGATTTTTTAAATTTTTTTTCTCAAAGTGGTAAAGAGCTTGAAATCTTTTAAATAAAATATCGGGTTCGAATTTTATGTATAAAAAAAATAAATGGTGAGAGAACTTTACTTTTTTGTGGGTCCATCTAGCTCGACTTTGAAATAATCAGAATCTCTTGTATTTACTGGATATCAAAACATCAAATGTAAAAAAAAAAAAAGTTAATAAATAAATTATCTTATTTTTCTTTTGAAGGAGTACATATGATGAATACAATGGTTAAATATTTCAATTTATCATATTTAACGGCTATATTTAGCGTTGTGGTAGATGAGGTGACCATCACATATACATGCAAAATAGGGATAATTGATATTTTTTTTTTATATTTTGGCCTATTATATTACTTTATTATTGATATTTAAAAAAAAATATTTATTCATTTTTAATATTTGTAATAGTTAATACATATTAGTCCATTTGTCATGAACAAAATAGCATATAAATTACAAATATTAGAGATGGATAAATATTTTTTAAATATTAAAAATAAAATAATATTTTAAACTATAGAAATAGCAATTTTTCCCGTAAAATATGAACAGCACGCTAGAGCAGTATTTTTTGGTATTTGGGGAACTGCCCGTTGTTTTTTGTCCTGTTTCACAAATTTTTGTCATCTGTGTGCATTTTTATTTGCTGATAAATGTTCGGAAAGGTGTCCAGGCCACGTTTTATGTGTGAAATATATGAATTAATTTCCTACAAAACAAAGGCAATCTATTAATATAATATATATTTCCATTTTTTTTTTCATCTGCCAAACGTGTCTGTCTTCTGTCTTCCGTATAAAAACGAGAAGATATAAAACGCACCAAAAGTCCTCTAATACAAAATTAAATAAAATCTTGACAAGTTTTTAATTTGTATTTTAAATTCTCTAATAGTTTAAAATTATTTAAAAACAAGTGGTGTGCTTTAAAGCATGTAGACATATGTCTATCACAGTGATACAATTCTGGTGAGTTTCCTATTAAAATTCACCTTTAAAATAATTTGGCATCCTTTGATTTTACCAAAACAAAATGTTTGCGTAGGGGTGAGTACGGTTTAAAAGAAATCAATATTAGAAAAATTTTGCAATTGTATTAAATTTCAAAATTTAAAAAAAAAATTCAACAGTACTAAATTTGAAAATATTCATATTTTTTTATTTTATTTTTAAAAAAGTTCTATATGAAAATTTGATTTTTCTAGAACGGTTCAATATGACATAGTTGAAAACAAAAATTCATACATTTAAACACTTTTAATATTAAATATTCATATTCTTATATAAGTAAAATTATAATTAATTTGATAGAAAAGTCATGAAATAAAAATAATTCATTTAGAAGTACAAATAAAAATACACAATCAATTAATAACTAATAAAAATATTAATTTTTTTAAAAATACCTTAATACACTAATTTTGTATTAAATTAGTTTCTAATAGGAATTTTAATATTTAAATCTCAATTAATTGATTCTATTCAATTACAAATTAATTACATGTTCAACATAACAATAATTATAAATAATAAATTGTTTTTTAATTCATGTATAAAATAAATTTATTTTTATTATGATTTTGTTACTATATTCATTTTTTGGTTTGAAAATTTATAGAAAATGAAATTGTATAAAATATTTATCTTATTTTGTTTGGATTGATTCTGGACATAACACTCGGTTTTGGTTTAGTTTACTAATATTTGCTTCGTGGGAAAAAAAAAATTCTTATCTACACTTAGTCTATTGCATCCAATTGTTAGATATACAATACAAAAATACTTGTATTCTTTCTATTGTTTAAGTGTAAAGCACTCATTATATGTGTCACATATCTAACGGTTTGGTGTAATAGACTAGTTGTTGACAAGAATATAAAAAAAAACTAGTTTGTGGAATTCAAAAAACTAAAATGTTTATATGGCAGCAAATAACAACTTAATTTTATTTTTTTAGCATAAATTTCTCAAATATCAATTAAATTTGTATTAACGTTGGGTCAAATAAATATGAAAATGCCTAGAGGGGGTAAATAAATAAACAAAAGAAAAAAGAATGTTGAGAAAGAAGAATGATGAACATAAGTATTTAAGGAGTTTGGATTCTCAATAATCCTACGTCTCCACCTAACTTATCCCTAAGTTAGGATTTTGAATCACCACAATCTATTTCCCTAGATTGATTTTTACAACTTGACTTTTAGGCTCAACTCAAACCTTACAACTTGAGTTTTCAAGGCTCACTCAAAAACCGATTCACAAGTGTTTTGAAAGCTTACACTAAAACTAAATTCCCAAGTGTTTTAATGGCTAAACACTTCAACCAATTCCTTTAGAATAGAACCTCACTTCCCTTTTTCTAAACTCATAAAATAGAAGAATAAGAATTTCTATTCTAACACTCACCAATTCTCACAAGAGTTTATCAAATACAAGAATGAATTAAAGAGAATTTTGAGCTTAATTGAGTGCTTGAGAATGTATAAATGAAAAACAAGTTTCTTAACCTCTAAATGATCTTTAGAGGTTGTATTTATAGTTGAGCAATCCAATTATAGCTGTTGGAAACAAGAATTTTATTTCCAACAAATTCAAACTTCATTTGAATGAAATTTGGACTTTAAGCCTGCAAAAACTTTGGTCCCGGTCGGGATATTCAAAAATATATCTGTTCTAGCCATTTTGTTTGAAGACAACATTGATCCTGGTCATGACTGCCTTGACCCTGGTCAGGACATTGGCCCGGGATATGTTTCAGATGATTTCTTCAATTTGATGCAATTTTGGTCCCAGTCGAGACTTGTATGGTCCCGATCGGGACTTGCATGGTCTCGGTCAGGATTATGACTTTTTGACATTGAAGATGATCGAATCAGCCTTAGCTTTCTTCATGAAAGCTGTAGGTATTTGTCTTATCTTTTCATAGAACTTTTAATAACTTCAATTGAACATCTGTAGTTCAAGATATTATTGAAATACTAAGAGCTGCTCATATTGAAATGAAAACTGCATATGCTGATTTTAACTGTAGATTTCCAAACCCAAATGAATTCAGATTTTGACAAGATCAATTTGGAAAGCTTGTGATGTCTAATTCAAATCTTAAGAAGACAACTTTCTCATTTTAAGAGTTTAAGACTTCGAAAATCTTCCTGGAATCCCGAAGATCGATTTAGCCCAAAAGCACACTTAGCTTCATTTTGATTTTCATTATAGTCCTATCTTATGCACACTTAAACAAATATATTAAAAGATCAAAATCAAATTATTTAAGATCAAAATCAAGATTGATTATTGCTAAGGTCAACAATCTCCCCTTTTTTGATTTTGACAAACTTATTTTGAGTTTGAGAGAATAATATAAAGTGAAGTGTGTGATAATTTGAATTAATTTTACTCCCCCTAAAATTATGCATATCATAAAGATAATAACTATAAGAAGTAATAAATTCAAATAAATAAAATTAATGAGAAATATATATTTCCTTATTTCTCCCCTTTTAGCATGATAAGAAATATAAATTTAAAAAAATTATCTTCTAAAAAAGTACTTGACAAAATATTTAGGAAACATAAACATGGTAGAAGATAAATTTTACTAAGATAATGCATCACAAAATAGTACATATCACATTATCATATAGAGCTTAGTTCAAAAGGAAAATAAAGACGAAGAACTAAAACAATGAAAATCATGAAAGTTCAACTTTAAAAAAATATTTGTCCCTCTTTGTAAAAGACTAAATGAAATTATGCAAGTAAGCAAAATAAGGTCTTTTGCATGGAGAAAAATATGATAACATGATGATTGACACATAGGTAGGCACATTGACAATGCATGTAACAAATAGCAAATAAATAATAATAAATGATAATGAATTAAGCAAACTCAAAATTTTCTCCCCCTTTATCAAAATGCAAAAAGGATTAAAAAAATAATAATTTAATGAAAATAAAATTGCATTAATTAAAGATAGAGTTATAATGATATTTAAGAAATACTAATTGTAAACAAGACATAAACTAAAACAATAAGGATATAAGTAAAAACTAACAGGTCATAGTAGCACAAACGAAAAATATACTAAAAATAAACCAAAAGGAAACCTACAAACAAATAAAGAAAAAAGACATAAACGAATCTAATCTTGAGGAGGAGGAGGTGGAGGATGAGGGAAGGGTGCATATTAGCAAGAATAGCCTTGTTTCTCATATAAATAGTGGACATCATGTTGAAGATGTGCAATGTGTGCATCCACTTGATCAAAGCGCTCATTGAAGTTCTTTTCCATTAAGCTCATCCTATCGAACAAGTGCCCAACCCATTGTGGTTCATCTTCATAGGCTTGAGCTCCTTGAGAAGTTCCC
>CATIWM010015054.1:0-12410 GCA_949671775.1 Mallotus repandus | reverse complement strand
ATGGGTTTTTCCTAACTTTTAATTAATATTTTATTTTAATATTATGTTTAAGACCCAAATTTATATATATGTATAAAATTTTGAAAGAAATATAAATATATTTTATTAGCATACAAATTTAACTATCCATTAGTGATTTTTTTTGAAATATAATTTCTTTAATTAATTTATTTTATAAATTTATATTTAAAAATAAAAATTTGTTTACAATCTGAACATATTAATGTATACTTCAACATATAAAAATATATATTAATATTATATATTATGAACTTTCTTTAAATTTTTAACATTAAAATAATGAAAGTACAACAAAAATCAAAATAAAACTAAAAAAATTGTGTTTAAAGTATAAATTTAACAAAAAAATTAGACTAAAAGTAATTTAAAATTTAAAATTTAAACTATAAAAAGATAACAATTCATAATTAAATATGTATATTACTGTAATATATTATTAAATTTTTAAATATTCTAAAGTATAAATAAATTTGAACTTATATATAATTTTTAAAATTAAATTATTTTAATTTTTTTATTAAAATTATTTTCTTCTCAAATAAAATGAGGATCAATTTGTTAATTAACTAAAATTACCAATGAATAACTAAATTTCTATATAAATAAAAGATATTAATAATATTTTAAAAATTTATAAATTATAAATAAATTTGGGTCTTAAATATAATATGAAAATAAAGTTATTTAAAACTTTTGATTAAAAAATATTTTAATTTCTTGATATGTGGACTAATTTGTTAACTAACTAAAATATTAGGATGATTTTGTAATTTGTTAAAGAATTTTTATTTACTTGTATAAAAAATTAAGGAGGTTAGTGTAATTAGTAGGGGTAATTTGGTATTTTATCTAAAGTGAGGGCGAAATTGGCCTAATCAAAACGGATTAAATTGGCCCTAATAAAAAAGGTTGAGAGCTTGTTGGCCTTTTTTCCTTTTAAGAGTTAAACTTGTGTTATTACATCCAAGGGGAAAACAAATTCCTTTTGTATGGCATTAGAAAGTCGTGGATTCAATACTGGATTGTCATAAGAGCGAAATTCCTCTCCTGTTAAGAGAAAATACAAAATTTTTTTACCCATTTTGACCAGTAATATTGAAGTCAAGAAATTTTTTTTGAGGTGATTTGCATTACAAAAATGATCTTAACGTCTTTTCAATTCAATAACAATATTTCAATTTTGACAAATTAAAACATAAATTTTTAAAAATTTACAATTTGAAATACCGATCAATAATCTGATGCACTCATACTGACGTGACAGATGAGAGTTGGCTGAATTTGAAACACCGATCAATAATTCAGTGTATAATTCAGTGTACTTTTTTTTTTGTCATAGATCAAGTGGTTAATTTCCAACATCACAAGTGGAGGAGATGAGGGGTGAGAGGTTCGATCTCTGGTATCCTCAACTGGATGTCCACATCTTTTGCCACTTGAGCTATTCGTAGGGGACTAATCCAATGTACTCATACTAACATAACAGGCAAAAGTTGACTGAATTGTCCAACTTTACAATTTTTTCAATTAACATAATAATGATAATTAATAATCCTCTTACTTACATAATTAATAATTTGTTATCATTTATTATCTACAGCCATCAATCCTAGTTGAAAAGGGTACCCTTGCAAGTGAAATTTGTAGGACAATGATCTATGTTACCAGTGACATGAATAGTATTTTCCATAACACTAAGGCTCCGTTTGTTTGTGAAAAATATTCTTTTGGAAAATATTTTCTCTTATTTTACAATTTTTGGATTACCTAGAGAAAATAAGTTAATGGAAAATAATGTAACAGTCAAAGGAAAATTACTTTAAAACAAGGGAAAACGATTTCCCATTTTAAAGATGGGAAAACATTTTCCAATACCTTTTACAATGTATTCTATTCTCATTTATTGTTTTTCCTTTTATATTCAAATATCTTCTATCCTCATTTATTATCTTTTTTAGTGTTGCAACAAAACATAAGAAAATATTTTCTTTGGAAAATATTTTTTCTGATATTTTCTAAAGACAAAATATTTTCTGCAGACAAACGAAGCCTAAAAGATAAAATATTTTAAGTTAAAATTATATGTTGACTCCATATACAGGGGACTAATCAAATGAAAGATGATAACATAAAAAGAATCTCCCTCCATGGACAACACTATTCATGTAGCTACTAACATAAATCATTTTCCTTGTAAAAGAAAATTCATGGGTCTACACTATACAGCTAAAGTCCAGGTTTGGACGCATAAACCTTTGCTTTCTTAGCATCATTTTTGGGTCTGTCTACATATACCATAACCATTCTCATCACTATCTCTAGTCTCTTCCTCCTCTTTCTCTATTTCTTTTTATTTGATTATTTGATTATTTTTTTCGTTGCCTTCAAAACTACGCATGCCATCAAAAGCAGCAGGGCTAAGGACCATTTTCTTATTTGATTTGTGATAACTCCAATCCATTTTAAAGTATGAGATGTGCCTGCAAAACAAAGAATCGGTGAGGGAGTTTGTTGGGCGGAGTCCCAGCAAGCTCACTTCGACGGCCAACTCAAGAGGATAAAGATGGAGAGAACAATGAAGGAACTAGGGTTTTGGTAGGGTTTTTTGGGTGTGTTACCTTCTCTTCATTTTTGGACCTAGTATATATATTAGCTTGACCAGTCCAGATGTTGTTCGGAGAGTGGATGAAGGTACTATTCACATGAGTCGCCTCTCCTTCTTTAGCCATGCACCTCTCTGTTAGATGGCATTGGATGAGCTGGTATAGTTTAGGTGCTTACTAGAGGATGTTATCTTTGTTGTGCACAACCCTGCCAGGTACTGATGATGGTGAGGTGCGGGCATTTCGGACGTTACCATAAGGTCTCTACGTAGGTGTGCAGAGATTATTCTTTTGTGCTATCCATGTTAACGTGTCTTCTATTCATTGGTTGCTAGTTGTCATCTATTTCTTATCATTGTCATCCCCTAACAACCTTATCTCCTTCTTCTGGTTCAGGTGTGCAACCGAAGAAGAATGGAAGAAGAATAGTACTAGAGGTTTGGGCTTTGTGATTTTTCTAGGCCCATTAATCTCTGTTTCCATAGGCTGAATCCCTTTTGGTATCAGGGTTCCCCCCCTCTTAAAGTGTTGATCATTTATGTTCAACTGTCTATTAGAGTGTCTGTTACGTTCGTCTCATGGAAGCTTTGTTTCAATTCATTTTTTGGGGACATGTGTCCTACAGTTACTAGGAGCAATTTTTGTTTCGTGTTAACCGTCCTTTCTTGTCCTGTCAATCGCGTCCTTTCAGTTGCCATCTGCCCCTTTTTCGTAATTTTTAAAATTTTGTCACTTATGGCTGGGGTCATTAAATGGAGGTTATGATGAGGCTTATTAACTTCTAACTACTCCTTTTTTCTCTTCAAATTCATTCTTTCTCTATTTTTTAGAGCAAGTCTTTCTGCTTCTGCTACTTCCTCTTCTTTTTTGTGGAGACCCTTCTCATTCTTGGTATTTTCATTCTTCGTCACTGCCATTTTCTTCTTTATTTTTGCTGTTGCTTTTGTCTATGCTACTCCACCGAATATCAATGGCCTCGAGAAAAGGTATCGCCTTTCCTATTCTCTTTCATCTTTTCTTTTTCTCTTTAATATTATTTTTTCTGCTAATTGTTGGTTTGAATGGGTTTTTCTTGATGATACCATTGATGTTCTTTATGTCTTATGTTTACTGTTATTTCTGCCCATGATTGCTTGTTGATGTTATCGCTTGGTTACGTTACTATTACAATGCTCTGTTTGCGTTGATTTTATGTGGTATGTGGCTTTGACTATGGTGAGTAATTTTGGTGTAGATGTCACCAGAAAGTATGTGAAGGTGAGTGGGGGATCGACTCTTAACGATTCTTACCCTGACATTTCCCATGCTTCTCGGGGTCGGGGGACATCTCATTGTCTTCACCAAAAGGATAGCACTCCCGTTAATGATGATAGTAGGTGTGTAAATCACTGTGTGTCAAAGGCCTCTATGGTGGTTTCGGTTCGCTCTAATATTCCATTAGGCCGGTTGGCTGAGGTGTAAGAGGAGCATTGCATCCTGGAGGAGTATGAACTCTCAATTCCTAAAGGCTATCGGGGTAATTCTGTGTTGGAGGAAAAAAATGTGGTGGTTTATAAGGCTTCCCTCCGAGTTGGGCTTCGATTTCCTCTACACCCTTTTTTGGTGACTTTCCTTAAGATGTACGCCTGATGTGTGAATAATCCAGTGTTGAGCCTAATTTGAATCTCCTTTAGTACCTATTTATGTTTAGTAAGAAGAGCCAATATTGGCACTTATCTGGTCATCCTAAAAGGACCTTATTTGTGGGGCTTCCTAAGGTTAGGAAGCCGTGGGTTAAGAGTTTTTTTTTTGTGACCAAGCCACATGGATGAGGGGATCTCCCTCGCATATGGGTTAATGACACCTTCAAAGGAGATGGGAAAATTGAACTGACAGAAGAAGAGGAGAAAAAGCTTAAAATCCTAAAGTGTCAAGTCAAAGGAGATTGCTTTGATTGTGGGTGAATAATTGAATGCTTGAAGGGTTTGTGGGATACATTGCCTTGATTTGTCTTTATACTTATTTTCTAATTCTAACATCGTCTTTACCGTTGTGCAGGAAAGTCCTTAAAGGACTTGCTTAAAGGGCTATCTACTCCTGCGACAGCTCTATCTTCCTAGAATTTAGAGGCTAAGGAAATTGAGACCTCTCTGCATGTTGCTGATGAGAATGTAGAATTGCTTAGAGACCCTTCAGAAGTGGTCTTGTTGGATTCTCTATCAAGAGAGGAACCTTCCAGGAAACACCCTCGTTAAGGATCTATCCCTCTAGAGGTTCGTACGGGATGGATCAGAGGAGCTTGTGTCCCAAGTGATAGGGGAACTCCACACTCGACTTGCTAGGAAGCATGGGAAATTTGGAACCTATGCAATGCTTTCTGCTGGTGTTAGTGCTGACTTGGCACGAATATGCCTCCTTCCTAACAATGAAGATTTATGGAATCTTATGAAGTTAGACATTGACTTTGGGAACCAACAATGGTTAGTGGCTATTCAGGTATATTTATTTATCCTGAGGTATCCCATGTTGCCATTTTTTATTTATCAGGAAATTTGTTATTCCAAAGCGTCTTATGTGAGTTTTTTTAGAGGTTTTTATTGCTGAAAAACTCCTCTCGGCTGATGTACCATTCTGAGGGGTTTATTTTATTAAACTCCTCTTAGATGATGCATTGCTTTGAGGGGTCCATCTTAAATTGGGTAACTCCTCTCAAGTGATGCGTTGCTTTGAGGGGTTCATCTTAAATTGGAGAACTCCTCTCAAGTGATGCATTACTGAGGGGTTCATTTTGAAAAATAGAGAAACTCATGAGTATAGCGAATGACATTATGCCTTCTTTTCATTGAACTTCATTTGAGACAACTTTCTATAAATATAAGGGTAAAAAAGACATAAAAACTTAATAAAGAGGGATAGGTGTAGCTCTGCTACCTCATTGATAATACTTCTTCAAGTTGTGAGCATTCCAGGTTCTAGGCAGGTGTTTGCCATAGGTCTTATCCAACTTGTAGGTGGCTGGTCCCATGGCTTCAGCTACCTTATATGGCTCTTACCAATTAGGCTCTAGCTTCCCAACTCCTGCATTTCCCTTGGCGATATTTGTACGGATCAGTACTAGGTCCCTATGGAGGAAACATCTTTTTGGGACTCTTCTATCATGGAAATAACCCATTTTTTACTTACAGGCTACCATCTTGACTTCTGTTGCTTCCCTTCTCTCTTTCAGCAAGTCAAGATTCATGCAGAGAGCTCCGTGATTGCTTCTTCAATGTATGTGACTATTCAATAGCTAGGAATGCCTATCTCTATTAGGACTACTACCTCAGTTCCTTACGCTAATCTGAAAGGGGTTTCCCTAGTGCTCTCCCTCGGTGTTGTATGATAGGACCATAAGACATTATATAGCTCTTCAGTCCATTCTCCCTTAGTCTGATCTAATCTCTTCTTAATGCCCTGCAGTAATGTTTGGTTCATCACTTCTGCCATCCCTTTGGTTTGAGGATGGGCCACTGAGATGAAGTGCAGATTAAAGTGAAGGCCTTAGAAAAATTCTTTAAACTCCCTACAATTGAATTATTTCTCTTTGTCTATCACTAGCGTCTTGGGTATCCTAAATCTACACACTACATTCTTCCAGAAAAAACTTGTTATCTTCAATTGAGTGATTAGCGCAATAGGTTTTGCCTCCAACTGTCTAGTAAAGTGGTCTATGGTGATAATTAGGAACTTTTTCTACCCTTTTGCTAAAGGGAACAGACCAAGGATATCCATCCCCCACTGGGCAAATGGCCAGGCCACACCCAAAGGTTGTTGTTGTGCTTGTGGCAAGTTGCTGTATTTTTTAAGATATTGGCATTTCTCACATTTTGATACCAATTCTTTAGCATCTGCCTGCATGGTTAGCCAATAATAGCCTTATAGCAATGCTTTTAGAACTACTATACCTGCTGCTTCGTGTCGCTGATCTTTTATAGAGGATGTCCTCATCAATAGCATATTCTAATGCCATTCTTCATACTTTTTTAGATTCTGCTTCATCCACTAGGAGCGCCCCTGAATCTAACGACTCAACAATAGGCTTCATCCAGCAAGTTGCTTTAATAACCAGCATATTCTGTTTGGCTTTCAAGGTTAGCTCCATTAGTTCTTCTAGGAGTACCCCTCTTGGTAGGTCGTACCCTTCGTACGCCATTTTAGAAAGCGCGTCTGCTTCCTTTTTAGATTCCCTAGGAATTTGCTCGAGTAGGTGATATGTCCCTACCTCTTTCAACTATTTTACTATCCTAGCCACCACTTCCAAATACTTGAGCATATCCCCGTCTTTTGCTATGAATTGGCCCTCTATTTGGTTGATCACCAGTTGGGAATCATTATAAACAGTCAATACTTTAGGCTTGATTTCTTTAGCTAAGTTTAGGCCAGCAATCATAGCTTCATACTCTGCTGCATTTTTGGAGGCCTTGAGCTGTATCTTGAGGGCATACTCCAAGTTGATCCCCTTTGGTCCTTTGAGTACTACCCTTGCACTAGTAACCATTGGACCAACAGCTCATCAACATACAATAAACAGGGAGAAGGTTTCACTACAGCTGGCTTGCCTTGTTCTTCCCTATATCCAGCCACAAAATCGGCCAAAACTTAAGCTTTTAAAAACTTTTTTGGCTTGTACTTAACTCCGTATCCTCCAATTTTTGTAGCCCATTCTATGATCCTTCCCGATGTCTCAGCTTTTTACAGTATTTTTCATAAAGGCTGGTCTGTTCTTACTATTACCTAGTGTGCTTCAAAGTACTACCTCAGACGCTTCACGGATATAATAAGGGTAAACGCCATCTTTTCAATTTTGGGATATCTTACCTCCATACCCTTCAGTGTTTTACTAATGTAGTACATATGGAATTGCTCATCTCCTTCTTCCCTCACCAGTACCGAGGCTATCGTTTCATCTGTCACGGCCAAGTAAAGATACAAGGGTGGGTTCGCCATGTTTTGGCCAGCTAAGTAGGGGAGGAGAGCTGAGGAAAGACTTTAGCTCTTCAAAGGTCCTCTAGCATTGATCTATCCACTTGAAATTCTTCAAGCATTTGAGTGATTGAAAAAATGGGAGACATCTCTTAGCAGAACAAGAAATGAAGTGTCTCAGCGTTGTGATGCGTCCGTTCAGCCTCTATACTTCTTTGATGGTTTGGGGGGGTTTCATCCCCATCACTGCTTGTATTATTTTGAGATTCGCCTTGATTCCTCTCTGTGAGATCAAAAACCCAAGGAATTTCCCTACTTTTACTCAAAAAATGCATTTCTCTGAATTCAACTTCATGCTAAATTTGTCTAGCACCCACAATGCTTCCCCCAAGTCCTTAGCATGGTTGTTCCCCTTTTCACTTTTCACTATCATGTCATCAACGTACACCTCTACTATTTTCCTAATTTGCTCTTTGAACATTTTATTTACCAACCTCTGATAAGTGGCTCTAGCATTTTTCAAATACAATGGCATGGCCTTATAGCAGAATGTCCCCTTATCTGTGATGAATGAGGTTTTCTCTTCGTCCCATTTGTCCATTCTAATCTGATGATATATAACACATGCATCCATAAAACTGTATATTTCATACCTCATAGTAGAATCTACAAGCTGATCAATGCTTGGAAGCAGATAGTTGTCTTTTAGGCAAACCCTATTTAAATAAGTGAAATCAACACACATTCTCCATTTTCCATTAGGCTTTTGTACTAACACAACATTAGAAAACTAATCAGGATAGTATACTTTCCTGATAAAACCTATCATAAGGAGTTTTTCCACTTCATCATAAATTGTGATTTGTCACTCCAGTGGATGCCTTCTCTTCTTCTGCCTTATTGGCTTAGAGATGAATCAACATTCACTTTGAGCGTTATGACTTCAGGATTAATCCCCTGGATGTCTTTAGGGGACCAAGTGAAAAAATTCTTTTTTTCTTTTAAAACCAGAAGTACGTCCTGACACACCGACGCTTCCATGTCTGCCTCCAATTTAACCTTCCTGTCTCTGAACAATTCCCATTCACACACCTCCCTTGCTGGTTCTAGCATGTTTTACCTTTTCTCCTGCTCTAGGGTTTCCATAGGGAGTGTCTCTACTGATCCCCTTAAAGCCATCGTACATTCTTCTCGGGAAGCCTTCTGATTACCCTTTACACACAATTCTCCCTGAATGGTGGGGATTTTCATGGTGAGATACCTTATACACGTATAGGCTCCTGTGTCATAGAGGAAAGGTCTGCCTAATATTTGCATTGTAGGTAAAAAGGATATACATGATCATAAATACCACAAGGAATTCTTCATAATGCACCCCATCTCCTAACTGCACCATTAACCTGGTAAAACCCTACATAGGTACCGACCTCCCTCCTAGTCCTACCAATGGAGTAGAAACTCTTGTAAGGTTAGTGGGCGATCTCTTCAATGCTTTAAACAAGCTTAGGGTCATTAAGTTTACCATACTTCCATCATCTACCAGCATACACCTTAGGAGGGTGTTCCTAATGTTACCATCTACTACTAAGGCATCTTCATGAGGTCCATCTATCCAGTCCCCATCTCGAGGTGAGAAAGAAATATGCTGGTCAATTTTGAGAAATTTGGACACCAAATACACTCCTCTCCTCCTCTTTCTACTAGACCATTCTTCTCCAGGTGAACTTCCTAAGATCATATTAATTATAGATGCAGGTCATCCCTTTGCCTCTTCTACTCTCTTTCCTTCCCCTTATCTGCATTTTTCCTTCTGGATAAGAATCTTCTGTTGCCAGTCGACCCACTGACGAACCTCTGCAGATGGCCAATACGAATCAGCCTTTGTATTTTATCCTTAAGCTGCACACATTCCTCTGTATCGTGACCTGTACCCTTATGGAATTTGGAGTATCTATCCCTATTTTTGGGGGATTTAAAACCAATTTTCCTTAGCCAATTGACCCTTTCCCCTGACTGCTTGATCTACATCATGATTCCCCTCCTTGAAGTGTTTAGAGGAGCATACTAATGCAGTGGGTAGGGAATTGTCTTGAACGTATGGCGTCTGGGTCTCCTATCAATTCTCGTCTCATCCCTATCTCTCCTCTAGGATCCAAAGTCTTACTCTTTCACTGCCTTTTGATCATATGGCCTGTCTTCTTTTTCTTGCCCTTTAAGAAGGAGGGCAGTAGGCTTATGTCTATCTGGTTTATTCCTATCTATAATTGTGGACTTTTCAAGCCATATGTGTTGTGAGGCTCTTGCCATCAACTCAAGGAAGGTTGATGGTGGTAGTAGTGTTAGAGAGTCATAAAGGGGTTTGCAGGTTGTTCCCATTACTAAAACCTTAATAGCAATGATGACATCTAGATCATCTACTTAAATCGCATTTTTGTTAAATCTTTAGACAAAGTCTCTTAGTGACTCTATTTCCCTCTGCGATAGTTTTTGGAGTTCCATTGAAACCCTTCTAAAGGGAAAGCACGTGAGGAATCAAGCTATGGAAGCTTAAGAGAGTTAGACAAAGCTAGATATTGATTCGCTATCCAATCCTTGATACCACTTCTGAGCCACACCCTTAAAATTAATGGGGAATACCTTACAGAGAACCAAGTCTTTAGTAGACTACAAATGGATGGTGGTTCTATAGGTGTTGACATGATTGACGGGGTTCGTCGATCCATCAGAGGAGCGCAAAGGTGGCATTTTGAATTTGTCAGGAAACGGATCGTTTATGATCATATTAGAGAGTAGGGAAGTGTCTCTTAGGTTGAACCCCTTGCCTTCTCCATCTGGCTTTATACTCTTGACCACCTTTTGGATCGCCTAAAGGAGCTGCTCTGAATCCATGTAAGCCCCGATGTTCCCTATGAAGCCTGGAGGATTCTCTTTATTGGTGATCACCTTCTCCTTGCCCTTAGCCTTACATATGCCTTGGGTCTGTGTTTCGTTCTTCTCATCAACTTGCTTGGTTACATCCCCCTGAGCTCCATTTTGTTCTTGGAATATTATACCATCAGTTTCTTCCACCACCTTAGCTCTTTCCACCTCTGCTTCTCCTTGAGCTTGCTTCCTCATCACATTCTCCGTCAAGTTTTCAACAACAGTTGTGAGTTTTTGAAGTATAGCCATGATAGTGGTTGTCTCCAAGTTTGGTGTTTGGGTTGAGGTTGGTGGCAGAACGTGTTGGTTTTGTGAGGATGTTCCAACAGTGTTTACGGTTAGTGGGCGATCAAAGTTTAATAAGGTTGAAAGATTAGCTAATGGCGCACTAAGGGACCTAGGTCAAGGAAGGGTTAGGGTTGGTGTTTCTTAGCTTGAAGTCTCTCCATTTTTCTCTATTGTCACTGTCATAGCTCCACGCTCACTACACCAATTGATAATTCTAGTATGTTTTCAGGTATGAGATGTGCTTGCAAATTAAAGAACTAGTGAGGGAGTCTGCTAGGCGAGGTCCAAGCAAGCTCACTCAGACAACGAAGTTAGGAGGATAAAGATAGAGAGAACAATGAAGGAAAGTTTGTTACCTTCGCTTCATTTATGTACTTAGTATATATATTAGCCTTACCAGTCCAGGTGTCGCTCAGAGAGTGGATGAAGGTACTATTTATATGAGTCGCCTCTCCTTCTTTGGCCATACACCTCTCTATTAACTAGCAAGGTTCAAGTGCTTACCAAAGGACGTTATCTTTATCGCGGACAAACCTGCCAGGTACTGACGATGGTGAGGTACGAGCATTTTGGATGTTACCATGAGGTCTTTGTATAGGCGTGCAAAGATGATTATTTTTTACTATCCATGTTAACGTGTCTTCTATTCATTGGTTGTTAGTTGTCATTTGTTTCTTGTCGTTGTCATCCCCTAACAACCTTCTCTCCTTTTTCTAGTTCAGGTGTGCAGCCGGAGAAGAATGGAAGAAGAATAGTACCAGAGGTTTGGGCTTTGTGATTTTTCCAAGCCCATTAATCCTCGTTTCCATGGGCCAAATCCCTTATGGTATTAAGAATCATCTATAACCATTAGCTTTTCCAAATCAATGGGCTCTTCCTTCACTCCTTTTGCTCCTGCAGTTATTGAATCTCTTATTTTTCTAGTAACATTGGAATCTTTGACAGCCAGAGGTAAAGGTTTTTCTGATTTTTTTTCCTGCATTAGCTTTAAGACTGCTAGTTATTTTTGCATTAGCAAGATGGGATCTTCATGTTTACCTCTGGCAATATCACCATCATCATCACTCCAATCTTAGATTATCAATATCATTATCAAGATTCGAAATATTTTAGATATTCAGTTTGGTTTGGTTTATTATATTTTTTATAATAAAAGTCAAACTAAACTGAAACATTTTGGTACTTTATGATAAAAAATTTAACTAAATTTTTACAACTTAAATTGAACTGAACCGATTATGTTTTGAATTATTTTTGTTCACTCTTACTTGCCTCGTCAGCACTGTTTTTGACATATCAGCAAGTCACGTCAATAATTACACATGTCAATTGAAGTTTGATAAAATTGAAAGAATTAAAAAAAATTAACTATCTAAACTAATACAAATTAAAATATAGGTATTAAGTCAACTTAACAACAAATTTTCTGTCAAATTTTGATGGATTAAAGAATTTTTTTTTTTTACATATTAGTCTAAAAAATGTTATTAAGTTAATAACAATTCTTTCTTTCTTTTTTATGTCAATCTTCATATTTAACTTGGTATAGAAGTAGTTGTATTGAATATTCCATTGAAAAAACAAGTGTATGCTTTTGAAATTAACAATGCAATCTAGTCAACAGCAGTTCCAATC
>CATIWM010015039.1:0-13426 GCA_949671775.1 Mallotus repandus | reverse complement strand
TCAAACTTTATTAATTATCATTATAATATTTGGAATTTTTTTCTTTTAAAATAGAATGGATACCTTTGTCATTAGGTGGAAATATGATATGTTTGATAAAAATATTTTTTGAAACATATCATCTTAATATTATTTATGCATTTATTAGGGGTAACTACGGGTCGGTTTGAACTCAAAATTGGTTTGATTAAAATTAGATTCAATTTGAACCGGCTCAAAATCGAAGGAACTAATTTAGGACTAGTTTCACTCCGGAATCGTGAACTACTAGTTTCAATTTTTAAACTGAAGGTTCCAATTCAAAATCAAAAAATTAAAAAGAAATTAATTTGCCAACCCGATAGAACTAGTGAACTGAACCAAAACTAATTGAACTGAAACCGACTTTGGACCGGAATAGAGGTCGATTCTGGTCCAATTCCACAAAAAAATAGAATCATGAACTGCCAGTTCTAAATTGAAACCTACGGTTTAGTGAACCATGGCCACCCTAGCGTATATGATATTTTTATTGAATATTCTGTACACAGTTCTTATTTCATTACAAAGTTTATTAGATGTATCTCCAATTTATAAAGAGACATTTTATTTAGTAGCCAAACATTTAGAATTTTTTAATATAGTTATTTATGTTACTCAGTGCCTCATTATAATTATTATAGATATGATCCTCTCTAAATAGCAATTGTTGCATGAGTTGATCGTCAACATCTATACACATTTATTATTAGCAATGTTGATTAGTGAGTTGTAAATTGAATTGAACTTTTTTGGCCAAATTTAAGAACAGAAAATTTAAAAATTAATCACTTTATTGGACGAATAATGTTGTTGCAACTCTTCAATTTATATATAGTTATTAAGGTTACCATTTTTTATAATTTGCTATTAGCAAGCAAGATCCAATGTAAGAATTTTTTATTTCATTCATAATCAAAAAACCTATCTTTTACATTTATTTTATTTACTTTATTCAGGATGATAATATATGCAAGTTTTTTTCGTTATTCAACTGTATTACAGCTAAATTGTTTTCTTGAGAGATTTTTATTGAAAACCGTTTGTGTTCTCTGTGGTTTAGTTAATTAAATTAATTTCAATTATCTTTAATATATTTTAAGATAATTTGCTATTATAAATTAAATTTTTTAGTATTTTTATATTCTTAGTACTAATTTTTTCTTATTATGCATCATATTTTAAAAAATTTTAAATTAATACTTCTCTTCTAAAAATATTTCATATATTAATTTTTATATTGCAATCATAATTAATCAATTGAAAATAAAATTTTAATTGAATTTTTTTTATTAAATTCTATTAAAATTTATCACTATAAATTAATTTTTCGTAACGTTTCTAACATTTTAAACATTAATTTTTTAATTTTATTGGTAATTATATATCAATTTTGAATTTTTATTTTAATACTTCATTTTCCAAAAACAAAATTCCTTGCTGTATTTTTAAATTATAGTCGTAAAGAAGTATTAAATAATAAGAAATAACAAATTAATTTTAATTATCTTGCATTAAATTTTAAAAAAACTTTGTCACTATAAATTATTTTCTTTTATGATTTTAGCATTTTTAATATTAATATTTCTTTTTTTAGTAATTATACATCACTTTTCAATTTTTTTTAACTTAGTACTTTTCCCTTTAAAAAATTATATACAAATTTTAATTATTATCATAATGAATCATTAAATAATTTAAAATTAACTAAAATTGAAATAATTGCCCTAAAGGGGAAGGTCAAATAGGCTATTAACAATTTAGGGGGTAATTCAAGAGTTTGAATGTTAAATCAAAGAATTAAGATAAGAAAGGAATAAGAAAATGATCAAGCACACACAAAGATACATGATTTTATTGCGGTTATGATTATTCTAATTCTATTTCATTCCCTAACTTCTCCAAGTTAGGATTTTTAAACTCCCAAGCCAATCTTATAAGCAAGATTGTACACTAAAATGTTTTGAGGCTTAATAGCAACCTTACAATTAATTTGTGTTTTCTAGACTCACATAAAACTGTACATCAATTATATTTTTCATTAGGCTCAGCACAAAACTAAGCTAAAGTACTCATTATCCACCTTTTTAAACTCAAAGAAAGAATAAAATTGAGAGATATATAGCTAACACTCACCAACTCTCTCAAGAGTTTGAGTATAAGAATTGATTACAATATAATTTTTAGAACGGTTTTGAACACACAATAATTTTCACAAAGAAATTACCTCAACAACTCTTTAACCATCATAAATGAATTATGCGACTTCGATTTATAGGGCTTAAAAAATAGTTTTTGGAGACCAATAAATTTGTATCCAACTCCCTCCATCTTCATTCAATAATTGTTTTGATTTTTACAAAAAATCTAAAGGTCACAATCGTAAAGATAAAAAAATGGTCGTTGCTTTTAAACTTTTGCCCATTACTCGAATGCCATATTACCACTAATCCTTTTCACGATCGTTATAAGTAGTTGTGAGGAGTTCTGCACTTGAAATCCTTTGAAAGTCTTAAGCATCATTTTGATCACAATCATGAATTTATGGTCGTGGTCGTGAGGACCTTTGAACCTTTGCAATAATGAAGTCTCTCTTCCTTAGGATCATGAAGGGCTTAATCATAATCAGAGCCTTTGAATTAAAATCATGAGGACCTTTGAAACTTTTAAAAGATTTGAGTTTTTGAAGGCATCTACTTATGAAGATGCTCACGGTCACGAGGGCCACTTGTTATATATATGTGGACACCCTCGGTTTGGTCGGCCCGCAACGAAAGCCCAGTGATGAGATAGTACGAATGTTGATGCAAGAAGGCCTGAAACTTTCTTTAGAAATGGACTCGAGAGCCCAAAACCCTTAGTTAAGCCTAAAACACTAAACCATGACCCAAAGTTTCAAATTTGAGCCCAAAGGCCCAAATCTCCTCTTCGTGCTTGGGCATTGGTTAATGAGGCGGTGCCTCTTTGTAGCCAACCTCTATTGCATTAAATGCCATTTATGGCTGCATTAAACAAGGGAGGACTTAAGATTTGAGCGTGGAATGAGGACTTTTAAGGCAGAAATAAGACTAGAAAGGTGAATTCAATAATAAAAATGCAAGGTAGACATTTTTAGCTTGGATTTTTAGGAAATAAAAAAAAGGCAAAAAGGTGGAAGCTTAAGAAGGGGTTTGGGGCTGGTCTTAAGAGGAGGTTGGCATTTTTAGAGAAAAAGAAAAAAGAGTTTTGGAGAGAAAATAATGTTTTTTAAGAGGAAAAAAGAGAGAAAATAGAAAGAAGGGAGTAAAAGAGAGAATTTTAGCCTAAGAATCCAAATCCTTGAGAAGAAAGAAGAAGTTATTACATTCAAGATCATCTAAAATAACAAACCAAGCTCTAAGGGCTAAGTTAGGAGCTCTGAAATTAATCAAATCAATGAGAATTCTCATTTTTAAGCTTCAAGTTCTTCATTTTATATAAAGCTTTATCTTTGGTTTTCATTGTTTGTTTTCTTGTTTATTGTTTACTTAAAGTCACATTGAAGCATGAATATGTGAAGTATTGAGTATTAGTGGTCAATCTTTGTGTATTTGCATCAATCTTTGCTTATTTGTGTTTTTATTGAAGTTACTTAGACGTTAAGGTTTACATAGTTTGTGTTGTGCCTGTAGAAGAGAAGAGGCATCGCCCCTTCACATTGAGGCGACTTTAAATCGCCTCTTGGCCAGGAGGTGACACCTTTTTGAAGAGGCGTCGCCGCTCTATCAGAATCATGCTCATATTTGCCTTGATTCTTTATGTTTACTTTTAAGCTATTTATGGTTATTATACATTCATGCCTTGTTATATCTTAGTTTTGCATATAATCATCATGATATTAGGTTTAACTAAGTGTTGATTTATGTTTAAATGAGTATTTATGTCAATCTTGTGTAAATTTAACTTGATTTTTTTATAGGCAATAATTGTTATGTGTGAGAAAGAACTCATTCTTGTTTATTGCAGGATTTTAGCATGATTTTCAATTAAGAAATGTTTGTCTCCTTAATTAGTTTTTGAGAGGGTTTAATTTTTATTTATTTTTGGTTTATTTTCCATTTATTTTATTTTTATAATCAAAGAATTATAATCTTTAATCCTTAATCCTTTCCCCTTCTGATTTGAATGTATTATTGTTATCATTACTTGTAACAAATGTTGGGTTAATAGGCATGAAAAGGACTAATGTGCAAATCTGGCTTAAACATAAAATTGAAAATGACTGCAATTAAAATGGTAATAAGAAAATAATTTGATAATCAAAGATAATAAAATACAAAACACGAACGGAGGCCAACCACAAGGTTGGGTGGGCATTGTAAAAGCCCATACTCAGTTTCCAAACCCGATCTCTGATTATGGCTTCTGGAAACCTCCGTGGAATCAAATTGTTGTAAAGTGTGTCCTACCTTTCATCCGGGTGGCGACTCCATCTCCATTATGGACTATAAGCCTATTATATATTTCCTAGTGGGCCTCGAGCTCACACAGTGCCGTGGTCGCCAAACGCTTTGGGCACGCGCGAAACCCTGCCGCCTACAATGGGGAATAGAGAAACTAATTTTAGTATTTTATAATTTATCATCTTTGATTATTTTCTTATTTCCCTTGCATTTTCTGCATTCACTATATTATTGCACACAATATGCACAACAGTCCCAAATAAACTGACAATAGTCATTGTTTTGCTGCCTGAGTTTCATTCAAACCTTATGGTGAAGTATTTAATTATTGTCACTCATAGCATGTACTTATCCACATTGCATAGACCCTTGAGTGGGGAGACGTAACGGATGTATATAGCTGTGGGAGCCGAAGCTTATCACCCTTAACTCAGCTCATGTAATGACTTAGCAATTTCCCTTAGGATTTTTCCCAAATGCGTGTGCTTTATGCCATATCATAATCCTTGAAATAAAGCCCAAGCCCATTATAAATGGACTGCGGCAAGTCGGGCCTTTAACTCCTATTATGGCCCATTAAAGTGGACTTTGGCTTTATTCAAATGAATTACTACTTCTTTGTATCATTATAAGAGTTGTCTTGCATACATTAGCTTTGTTATCCCCTATTGATAAATCAAAACCCAGACCAAAAATCCTAGGAAAAGAAACTCACCATTAAACACATGTGTGGGAGAAATAAGGTTGGAAGGTTTCGCTATGTGATCTGCTTGTGCTTGTAAAAAAATAATTTGCATTTCATGCATACATGACATTCATTATGATTTCTTTCAAAAAAAAAAGGAAAAAAATGAAAAAATGAAACAAACGCATTTTTCTTAGCCATAAACCTCTCCTTGTTTGAAAGGAAATTAAAGGTGAATTTGGCCTGTCAATATTAAGGATCCAATCAAATAATTGAGACCACTTTATAAAGGAGCAGAATGGCAAGACCCTCTAATTTTGATGTTGAATCTTTTAAGAAAGAACTTCTGAAAGAGATCGGGGATGACATAAGACAAATAATTAAGGACATATTTGCTGAGATGGTAGGGAAGATGCCCTCTAGTGAAGAAGACTTTGAAACTAGAACTATTCTTGGTTAGCCGCCAAAATAAAAATTGAAGGCACCAGCAGATCCAACTGAGTCAGAATGGATGAAAAATATGCAAAGGCAAATGGATCAACTTCAGACTGCATTGAAAAAGCACAGGCTCAATCCTAACTTTGCCGACTTGGATGCGGACTTGGATTTGGAGAAAGAACCATTGCCCCGAAATACAAATTCCCAAATATGAAGAAGTACTCTGGCACCGATGATCCTCACCTGCACCTGAAACAGTATGTCACCTACATGAAAGCAACTGGGTTGTCTAAAGCTCAAATTGTTAAACAATTTTCAATGTCCTTGAAAGGCGCTACTATCAAATGGTACTACACTCTAGATGTGCATGTTTAACTAGACTATAAAGAACTGTGTTCAGCTTTCATTAAATAGTATGGGCTGAATTCACAATTTGAAGTATCTCTCTAAGAGCTACAAAATACGATGCAAGGATCAGGTAAACCTTTCACAAGCTTTTTAGATAAATGGAGAGGAAAGCTGGCTCAAATGAAGTATAGACCTACAGAATTTGATCAGCTGATCATATTTATATAAGCTTATGTTCCATCTCTAGCTGACAAATTAAAAGATATGGGTAAATAGGACTTCAAGGAGCTCTACCATTCCGGAGTACAAGTTGAAGCTGAACTGAATAAGAGCATTCATGAATAGTCATTGTCAGTTGTGGGTGTTATGATTTTGGATAATATTTTATTGCAATAGTTTTTCTTTGTACTAATAGATGTCTAACTGCCTAATTTACAGGATTATGAATTCATTATAATTATGCATGCTATATTATGCTTGAATGAGAGAGAGAATAAAGAAAAAAAAGGAAAAGAAAAAGAAGAAATATCACATCAAATAAAAGGGCTAAAAGTTACAATTGACTTTCATTTTTCTTTTTGGCACTTTTAACTTCAGCTTTTCCTTAAATGAATTCACCATATTCACCAAAAAAGAAAAAAATAGAAGAAAAGAAAAAGAAGAAATAAAGAAAAATAAGGTGAAATGAAGGAAAAGAGGAAAAAAATTTATTTGTGCCCCCCATATTTGAAAAGTTAATCATGTGGGACTAGTTTTGAAAATTGTCTTTCAATGCCCATCTTTACAAATTAGTGCCAATAGTACTAATCTCAAAATCTCAATCTAAAAATTTCTATCCAATATGAGCTGAAAAATGGTTGGTCAGAAAACCCACAAAGGGCTTATCAATAACAAGCATAATGTAGCGTGCATGGTTATAATGAAAGAGTAGTCATTTAAAATGGGCATGCTCAATATATGTTAGCATGTGAAGTATCAAACATGGACTTTTTACAAGTTTTGCAGCAATCAACGATGTGAGTGACATTAATGTCCGATAATCAGTAGCAAGAGCATTTAAGGATCGACAACCAAAGTGGCAATATAGACATCGAGCATGATGAAACAATGGTCCATCATCTACATGAATTTGTAACCACCTAACTAAGTTTAAAAACTCCCAGAAAGGGAGTGACCTAGACAAAAGAGGGAAAAAAAAATGAAAGACTCAACTAAGTTCGAAAACTCCTAGAAAGGGGGAGGCCTAGGCAAAATAAGGAATATAAAATAGAATTAGTTGCACTTCCATTCGAGAGCTTATAAGATTCTACTTTGTGATGAGAGGGTCTATCAATTCCTCAACTAGGGGGCAAATTTTAAGATAGAAACTGGGGGGCATGCTAAGGGTCAAACACTACTGTCCTACGATAACGAAGTATTTCAAGGAGGAAACTAATCTGGGGCATTTATTGTTATCAACCTAATTCGATCATGAGAAGTTCTTAATTTTGATCCCATTTGGATACATCGGTCTTAACGACAGTCTTTGACAAGACTCGATTTTTAAATCCGGATTCGATCATGGCACTTGTTGTTTGTTTTCGTCTGATGCCCCTGAAAACTATATGGCACTTTTTTTTTTTGCCTGACGGCCCCCGAGGCTATATGACACTTGTTGTTTGTTTCCGCCGGACACCCTGATGGCTATATAGTACTTGTTGTTTATTTTTGCCTGACGCCCCCAAGGCTACATGGCTTGTTATTTATTCTTGTCTGATGCCCCTGAGGCTATATGGCACTTGTTGTTTATTTTTTTCTAATGCCCCTGATGACTATATGACACTTGTTGTTTATTTTTTCTTGACGCCCCAAATGCTATGTGGCTTCTTGTTTGTTCTTGCCTGATGTCCCTGAGGCTATATGGAACTTTTTGTTTGTTTTCCCCTAACGCCCTTGATGGTTATATGGCAATTGTTGTTTGTTTTCGCCTGATGCCTTTCACGTCTCCAAGTGACTAGTCGGGTTGTATCCCTGAAGTTCATGATTCAAGAAGTGACTGGTCGAGTTGTATCCTTAAAGTTCACAGGTTCAGAAGTGACTAGTCGGCTTGTAACCCCGAAGTTCACAGGTTAAGGAGTGACTAGTCTGGTTGTATCCCTGAAGTTCATAGGTTCAGAAGTGTCTGGTCGGGTTTGAATTCCCGAAGTACATCTTCTTCTATAATGAGTGTCTAGTCAGGTTGTATCCTCGAAGTGCACGTCGCAAAGAGTGTCTGGTCGAGTTTGAATCCCCGAAGTGCATCTCTATTTCTGTTTCTACTGAGTGACTTCTCGAATCAAAAAGATCCGAGACTCACGCCTCAAATATTAATGAGTGGCTGATTGGGCAAGGAAAACCTGAGGATCACAGTCACATTTTCATCTGTTTCTACTGAGTGACTTCTCGAATTAGAAAGATCCAAGACTCATGCCTCAAATATTAATGAGTGGCTGATCGGGCTAGAAAAACCCAAGGATCGTGGTCACATTTTCATCTTTGTTACTGAGTGACTTCTCGAGTCAGAAAGATCTGAAACTCACGCCTCAAATATTAATGAGTGGTTGATTGGGCATATATAACCTAAAGATCACAATCACGTTTCAAGATTGCTTTAGTAAGTTTAAAATTCGACCTCTCAGGTTTGAATTCCCAAGGCTGACAATGCGAGCGAAGCTCGTAGGTCAGGTACATCATTTTATTATTTACTGCTTTTGTTATGCATGTTGCTTTTTTAAAAAATTGATTTCTGAAATTCAATTTTTGAAAAACTAAGGGGGCAAACTATGGACACCCTCGGTTTGGTCAACCTGCAGCGAAAGCCCAGTGATGAGATAGTATGGATGTTAAATGCAAGAAAGCCTAAAACTTTCTTTAAAAATAGACTCGAGATCCCAAAACCCTCAGTTAAGCCCAAAACACCAAATCAGGACCCAAAGCTTCAAATTTGAGCTCAAAAGCCCATTTAGCCCAAAGGCCAAAACTAGGTACCTCACCAAAGAAGCGGTGCCTCTTTGTAGCTGACCTCTGTTACATTAAATGCCACTTATGGTTGCATTAAACAAGAGAGGACCCACCATATCATATATATGAAGATTTGTGCATGAAATAAGGATTTTGAAGGTAGAAATAAGGCTGCAAAGGTGAATGCAATGATGAAAATGCAAGGTGGACATTTTTAGCTTGGATTTTTAGGAAATAAAGAAAGGAAAAAAGGTGGAAGCTTAAGAAGGGGTTTGGGGCCGGTCTTTAGAGGAGGTTGGCATTTTTAGAGAAAAAGGAAAGAGAGTTTTGGAGAGAAAATAGAAAAAAGAGAAAAAAGAGAGAGTTTTAGCCTAAAAATCCAAATCCTTGAGAAGGAAGAAGGAGTTCTTGCATTCAAGATCATCTAAAAAAACAAACCAAGCTCTAAGGGCTAAGTTAGGAGCTCTGAAATTGATCAAATCAGTGAGAATTCTCATTTTTAAACTTCAACTTTCATTTTATATAAATCTTTATCTTTGGTTTTCATTTCTTGTTTTCTTGTTTATTGTTTACTTAAAGTCACATTGAAGCATGAATATGTGAAGTACTGATTATTAGTGGTCAATCTTTGTGTATTTGCATCAATCTTTGCTTATTTTTGTTTATTTCGAAGTTACTTAGACGTTAAGGTTTATGTAGTTTGTGTTGTGCCTATTTTGAAGAGCTAGAAGCTAGCTATTTTTACAATTATTCAAATGTTTTTAATACTTGTTCATTTTTGTCAATTTCAATTATATATTTATAATTCTTTCGTCATGTGGAGTTCTCTCCTAGGGTTAGGGCTTTTTCTCTTCTCTAGGTTTTTTCTTCCCTGGTGAAGTTTTCATTTCTTTGTATCCCTTACTCTCAATAGTGTTCTTTTAGGGTTTTCCTTTTATTTTTTTCTCTTTTTTGGAGTAGTTTTGTGGTTTTTTTTTTTTTATTATGGAGACCGATTTAGCTAACCTTTGTGAGAAACTAAATTTCACGGAGGATGAAGAGAAGGAAATTAATTTACAGGAAGTGAATGATGAAGGTTTGGAAATGCACCTCAGTTTGTCGGTGATTGGGAAAGTGCTTTCTGCCAAACCAGTCCTTTTATTAGCAATGAAGAATGCATTAACTGGTGCATGAAAATTGTCGAATGAATTTAACATTGATGATATGGAAGGTGGATATTTTAGAGTGCAATTTAAGAGTAGTGGGGATAAACAAAAGGTGCTCAATGAGGGTCTGTGGTATTTTGATAGAAGTTTAATAACCCTAGCTGAATGTCCTCAAAATTCTTAGCTTCCCTTGGATGTGCTTAAAATGATTCCTTTTTGGATTCGTATTCTAAATCTTCCCTTAGATAGATGGAATATAACATCGGTGGAAAGAATTGATAATCGCATTAGCCATGTTTTTTGGGTGGAGGTGGGCGATGATTTTTCATAGAGAAAATTTCCCAAGGTTCGAGTTTGTGTTCTAATTGAATCTCCTTTACCAAGAAGGGTAATTACTCGTAAGTGCGAGGGATCACAATCCTGGATAGCTTTCAAATATGAAAAGCTCCTAAACTTTTGCTATGTCTGTGGTTGTTTAACCCATATTGAGAATGACTGTCCTCAGCGCTCCTCTTCAGATAGGGAGAGAAATTGTGTGGTGCTTACTTGAGAGCTACCCCGGGCACTTCTAGATATCTGGGAAGAAGACCAACACAGTATTCTCTAAAATTCAATTTGACTATGACTCCGTCAGCATCATCCTCAGGAAACTTTTCCCAAAATGCACCTCGAAGTACCAGACGCTATTTGGATGAGGAGCTTGCAGCGAAAGGAATTTTACAGAATACTAATGTCCAGAACCTAAGGATGTCAGAAGCTTGTATGAATGTGGGTGGGGGTAGATCGGCAGGTCAAGATCGATAAATAATCCTTAATTCTGATGTAGTGCCTGGAAGTGTGTCAAGTACAAATTCTATGGTTACTTTGAAAGTACAGGAGGTTCTTAATCAGGGTATGTAAGTTCTTACCAGTAATGGGATTAATATATGGCGCAAAATAAAAAGGAATAACACGCATTCATCTTATAGTGGTAATTTAAACCAATATGATATATAGAAGAAGAAACCCTGAAACCTTTCTTTGATAGATTCTTCATTGGTGGATATTAATGGAAGAAAGTGAAAGGAGTACAGCTTGAAGTAGAGCCATTAAATGAAAATGCAGCGGTGGAGACTGCTCAGTAGTCCCGCCGATCATCATGAGTCTGCTAAGTTGGAACCTCTAAGGGCTTGGCAACCCTTGCATGGTTCGTTCTCTTCACTTCATTGTAATGAAATATTTCCCTTCCCTTTAATTGTCTTTCTTATGGAGACAAAATTGAAATCAAAGGATTAGGATTATCTTCGCAGATGATTTCTTGATTTTTATGTGTTTTCTATGCATAGTAGAGTTCAGAGTGGGGGTTTAGCTCTTTTATGGAGGAAAGATTGGGATTTGTTGATTGATAATTTCTCAGTTAATCATATAAATTTCAAAGTTAAGCAAGCAGATGGGATGGATAAATGGTGTGCTTCTAGAGTTTATGGATACTTGAGTTCAGGGGATAAGTATCTCACTTAGAACCTGATTTCTTCTGTTGTTCCAGATAATACCTTGCATAGGTATGTTTCAGAGATTTTAATAAGGTGTTGTGTAGCACGAAAAACGAGGGTGGCCTTCCAATTAATGACTTGTCTATGCAAGCTTTTCGATAAACTCTTGTGGATTCTGGATTAGATGATCTAGGCTTTTCGGGGTTTCCTTTCACTTAGACGAATGGGAGAATGGGCAGTGCTAATATTAAGAAGAGGTTGGATAGATTTTGTGGCAATCTTGCTTGGCATGCTTCTTTTCCTACGTGCTCTATCAGTCATTTGCAATCACCTACCTCGGATCATCTTCCAATTTTATTGCAACTATCTGTTTCTCAAAGTTAGCACAGGTTCAATTTTAGGCCATGTGGACTCATCACGATGACTATAAAAGGATTATTTGGGAGTCTTGGTCTTCTTCGGGTCATTTGATGTCTTCGGATTCTCTTTAATAAAATTAAAGCTTGCTCAAAAGCTCTTTGGGTTTGGAATTTATCTATGTTTAGGCATGTGGGCAGTAAACTCAAACCGTTGTAAGCTAAGATTAAAGAATTGGAGGCGTCTTCCCCTTTTACTGAAAATATAAGAGAGTTGCAGAAGATAAAGAATGAATTTAATACAGTTTTGGCTGTGGAAGAAACAATGTGGAGACAGTGCGCCGAGGACTGGAATATAAAATATTTCCACAGTCGTGCCACGAATAAAAGGAAAACATATTTCATTCAAATATTGAAAAATTCCTAAGGTGAGTGGGAGGAAAGAGAAATCAGGTTGCTGTTGTGGTGTCCGATTATTTTCAAAATTTGCTTTCCTCACAGGGTCCACATGATTTCTCTTCAATGCTCCAATCTGTTACTTCTTGTTTATCGAGGAACCAAGCATCTGATTTGGCAAGTCCATTTGAAGTGGAAGAGATTACTAGGGCTCTTAAGCAAATGAACTCGTTAAAGTCATCAGGTCCTAATGGGATTCTTGGTCTATTTTATTCAAAGTACTGGCATGTGGTTGGTTTGAATGCAATGAATATGGTTTTGTACTTTCTCAACTTGGTCTGTTTTAATTCTACATATGTGGCCATTATCTCGAAAATAAAGAATCCAACTGCCTGAAATATTTTCATTCTATCTCCCTTTGCAATGTGGCTTACAAATTCATTAGTAAGGTGATTTCTAATAGGATTAAAAGGGTGTTGTCGTTTCTCATATCGGATTCACATAGTGATTTCATTGAAGGTAGACAAATATTTGACAATGCACTTTTAGCACATGAAATATTTCATTATCTGGAGAATAAAGGAAACGGCTCAAGAGGTTATATGGCATTCAAGCCTAACATGGCAAAAGCATATGATCTCATGGAATAGGTTTTTTCTTTAGCGATTATGTCATATTGGTGGGTACGTGTATTTCTACTATTTTCACTCTTTCCTAACTGACCAAAGGGTAATGTTATTCCCTCAAGGGGATTGAGACAAGGGGACCCTATGTCACCATACTTGTTTATAATTTGTGCAGAATTTTTTTCTTCTTTGAACATGAGAGAATGTTTAGTTGGTAAATTACATTGAATTAAAATTGGGAGAAGATGCCCAGAGGTGTCACACTTGTTTTTTACCGATGACATTGTCATTTTTTTTAGAGCAAACTTTTTTGAAGCATTAGTTCTTAAAGAAGTATTTGCTAAGTATGAAATGGCTTTAAGTCAGCTCTTGAATCTTAAGAAGTCTGAGATCTCCTTTAGTTCTAATGTGGAAGAAACTAAGCAATCTTTGCTCTCGATTTTCATGGGTATTAAAAAGAGTTCCTCGACACAATAAATATTTGGGTCTTACTACAATTTTTAGGAGATCAAAGAAGCTGATGTTCACTTTTATTAAAGATC
>CATIWM010015027.1:0-42544 GCA_949671775.1 Mallotus repandus | reverse complement strand
ATGCTCATTTTAGCCCTTAATGAAATATTCATAATACCTATTAACCTTGAAACTTCCAATGGTCCATTCTAGGACATTTATTTATTTCAATTAAGTCTAAATCATCCTAAACTTTTTAAATCTCACTCTTTATTTTATTTTCAATCCTAATCCATTTTATTCTCATAATTTTACTAATTTTAAGTTACATCAAAATTTAAAAATTCTCGCTCTTTGATTGAGCACAAGTCACGGCTTAACCCGATAAACTAGCCTAACCATGTATACTAGCTTATACTTAAACTCAACCAATATATATATAAATGCAATGTAATATGTATGAAAATGTACCTATAGTAAAGTACGGGTGTGACAATTAGAGAGCCAATCTCCATTGCCACCATATTTGTGATTGGTTTGACCGTAGAATTTAGACGATTGTCATTGTTTGTCACATATGAACTCTACACTTCATTATCATTATAATAGAACTTGTTTTTTACATTACATTTTAGTGTAAAAATTTAATTACCACAAAAATTTATCTTATTAGATATGATTATTTTATTATCTTTTGCATCGATGACAACGTTTTTTTCTTCAAATTATTTAACAAAAGGAATTAAAAATGATATTGCAAAATGCTTGAAAAATCAATAAAGTTACATTAAAATTGAAATGTCATGATTAATCGACTTTTTGTGGACAAATGCTAGTTATTATTATCGATTTATGCAAAATTGATTTCAAAAATTACATGATTGCTTTATTTTCATATATTTTACTTTGGAACTCTAAATTAATAAATAATTATGTACTATTCACCTGAATAAAAAAATTTAATAAATAAATTATTAAATATATACTTTAGTATTATTATTTAATTAAATAAAATTTTGATAATTTTTTATTTAAATAATTATACGTTATTCTTTTAATATTTTTTATAATTAATATTTTTCTTAACTCTAAAACTAATTTTTTTAAAACTAATTAATATTAGAAATTATTAGTTATTTTCTTAATAAAAATTTTAAAAATAATAAAAAGTTATATTTTCTTTATATAGCAATATAATATTATAATCTCATAAAACTTATAATTTATTACGATTTCAGTAAATTTTTTTATTTGAGCAATAACACATTATTTTTATATTAATGATATTATTTATTTAAAAATAATCTAATGTAATTTTTTAAATTTCAAGTGATAATGAAATGATAACAATTAATTTATTTTATTTTATTTTTATTAAATTTTAATAAAAATATAAAAAAATGATAATTGTACAACATTTCTTATATAACAAAAATACTACTAACAAACAAATTATATGTTCTATTTTTTGAAATATGATTACATAAACAAGACAAGTTCTTTTTTTGGTAACCCCAAATAATTTTCAAGATGTATCTTCAAGTTTGAAAAATGTTGGACTTGGTAGAACCTCCAGAGATGAGAATGGAAGGAAAGAATGATATAAACCACTTGTAGAAGCTTTGATTTTCTTCGGTGGATGGCTTTAGAACAATATGCAAGCACAACTCTTGTACTCACAATATCAATCTTTACACCATATGGAAGAATAAAGGACAACACACTACAACTCTTGAGAGCTATTTCCTTTGTGTATATATCTCTCACTCTTCTAGAAGTAGAATAACAATCAATTGACACACATATATATCCTCTACCTCCTCAAGGAAACTTTCAGACATCTTTCTTTCACTTTACTTATTGGTGAAGTTCCTTCATGACAAAACTCTTTAAGGTTGCATGTGCGTTTGTTAGAATAGTTAGTAATGTGAAAAGGAGAAGAAACATGCATCTTACATTGCTTTTAAGGAGAAACTTTTAAGTGCTTTTAATAATAGCTCTTGTATTTCATACCAATAACTTATAGGCCTAAAAGAGGCTTATATTAAATTTATATTAATCAAAGATTGGCACATGGACACTATGAGCACTTGGGCATTGACAAAAAAATATTACTAAAATACATTTACAATAATGAAGAAAATCACAAAAAAATTGATAAAATAAATCAAAATACAATTCACTTTATTTAGATTATAAATGGAAAAAAAAGCCAAGTAATCTTGTTGTTTTTAATAAGGACTAGCCGTAATTTCAAGCAATGCGCGGACTATAAAATAAAATGATTTAAATAATTTGAATGGAATAAAAATTAAATAAATTAAATTTTCTTTAATTTTTGTTTCCATAATTTTTTAATTATAATAAGATTTGGTTTTAAAATTATTAAATTAATATTAAAGTATGCATAATAGTGTTTTAGTTAAAAAATAATATTAAGTAATTACTATATTTTTTTAATTTTTTTAATTTTTTAATGGTTTAGAAAAAAAATTTGAGTGATTTAAGGTAGAAAAATACGTAATATATATATATATATATATAATCTTGAGTCCTAAAATCATTAACCCAAAAATTTGACGAGTGCTCACCTTCATATTTGAGCATTCACTTAAAAAGCTAATGTGTTAAGCTATTAAAAATTGTATTTTTTATTAAAAATAAAATATTTTTAATAGTTATTTAGTATTTTTTTAACTAAAATACTATTATACATATTTTAATACTACTCAAATTCTAAAATTATGTATATATTACATATTTTTCTATCTTAAATCACTCAAAATATTTTTTCTAGACCATTAAAAATTAAAAAAATTATAGTAATTACTTAATATTATTTTTTAACTAAAACACTATTATACATACTTCAATACTAATTAAATAATTTTTTATTTAAAAAAAACTAATTTAATAATTCTAAAAACAAATCTTATTATAACTAAAAAAATTATGACAACAAAAATTAAAGAAAATAAAATTAATGTAATTTATTTTATTTATAATTTATTTAGTTATTATTCCATTCAAATTATTTATATCATTTTATTTCATAGTCCGCGCCCTAAAATAATTTAGCCAAAAATTTGACAAATGTCACCTTCATATTTGAGTATTCACTTAAAAAGCTAATCCTGAGTCCTAAAATCATTAAGCCAAAAATTTAACAAATGTCTACCTTCATATTTAAGTATTCACTTAAAAAGCTAACGTGTTAAGCCATTAAAAATCTTAATTTTTTATAAAAAATAAAACATTTTTAATAGTTATTTAGTATTATTTTTTAACTAAAACACTATTATACATATTGTAATACTACTCAAATTTTAAAATTATGTATATATTATGTATTTTCTACCTTAAATTACTCAAAATATTTTCTCTAAACCATTAAAAAATTAAAAAAAATTATAGTAATTACTTAATATTATTTTTTAACTAAAACACTATTATATATACTTCAATACTAATTTAATAATTTTTATTTCAAAAAAACTAATTTAATAATTCTGGAAACAAATCTTATTATAACTAAAAAATTATGGCGACAAAAATTAAAGAAAATAAAATTAATGTAATTTATTTTATTTATAATTTATTTAGTTATTATTCCATACAAATTATTTATATTATTTTATTTCACAGTGCGTGCCCTAAAATCATTTGGCCAAAAATTTGATAAATGTCAATCTTTATATTTGAGTATTCACTTAAAAAGCTAATGTGTTATTCTATTAAAAATTCTAATTTTTTATTAAAAATAAAGTATTTTTAATAGTTATATAGTATTATTTTTTAATTAAAACACTATTATACATATTTTAATACTACTCAAATTCTAAAATTATATATATATTATATATTTTTCTACCTGAAATCACTCAAATTATGTTTTCTAAACCATTAAAAAAATTATAGTAATTACTTAATATTATTTTTTAACTAAAACACTTTTATACATACTTCAATACTAATTTAATAATTTTTTATTTCAAAAAAAACTAATTTAATAATTCTAAAAACAAATCTTATTATAACTAAAAAATTATGACAACAAAAATTGAAGAAAATAAAATTAATGTAATTTATTTTATTTTTAATTTATTTAGTTATTATTTCATTCAAATTATTTATATAATTTTATTTTACAGTCCACGCATCGCGGGAAATTAAGACTAGTTTTCATTTAAAATTTGAATGATTTTTTTAATATAAAAGTACATATTTTTGTATTACACATCCAATCGTAGAGTGCAATGCTCTAAATATAGATAAGAATTTCTTAACAAGGGGTTAGGGAATTGGTGTTGTTATTTTCTCAGCATCCAAATAACATCATGTCACGTGCTAGTTTGGTTCTAAGAGCATGAGAACTTTTGGCCTTAAATTAATTGGAAAGATATGCATTTCAAGAAATTTTATCCAAAAAAGAAGTTGGTGCCTTTTCTTTTTTCTTTTTTCTTTTCCTGAATTGAGGGAAAAAATTGAATAAAAAAAGTTCTCGCTGCTTTGATCTACCGATTCCTGAAGATAACATACAAATCGGAAGAACAAATGATGGAGAATCTTATCCAGTTGTGCTTTTTTCCAAAGAAAAGGAGTGTATGTTGATTGATTGTTGAGGACCACACTTTATTTGTACGGTTTTAATAAAAATTATTTCAGAAAATTTATATACAGTTAAATATGAAATAGTTATCCGCATCTACGTAGTGCAACGACATTTTATTTGGACATAAAGAGATGAAAATCAGGATTTGATCGTTATTCCCCCTCATATCACGAAATTCTTGAGTTTAACTTTTTTTTAAAAATAAGTAAATAACATGACTCCACATTTTATTGATTCCAACTTATCTTGATTTTGGTTCCAACTTATCTTGATTGTGCGTCAATGTAGATACCATGGTAGTTGCAATAATCGTTATAGAATTTGTGGGATAAATGTGTAGTTGCTCAATCTGATCAGGAATTAAAAATTCCTGAACATTTCAGAATTTTTCATTTTATATATGCGGAGAGGACAAAATTCTTGGAGATGTCAAACCCTTACGTCGCAAGAGGCTTCTTCCTTATCTCTCTCTGTTACTTGATTGTCTCACTCTATATATTATAAGATTTTGGGAGTTTTTCACTTGTTTAAATTTATGTTCTTCTTTAAACAGTTTAAATTTAGAACAGAATTCCTGAAATATGGCACATAGAACAGTGCTAAATGTCACAAATTATATAATAGATATGTACATAGTCAAGATATGCAGTGGTATCTATTCCACAGAGGTACACACCATTTGGTATAAAGATCTTTTTGTTTTACAAGTAAAAAAATAAAATAAAACATACAAACAACCATTCAGATCAATTGGTAGAGGGTTGTTTTCGCTTAAATGAGGTTTCAGGTTTGTCATTTTTATGGTCGTAAACTCTGAATACCGGTGATTCACACTAAAAAAATAAAATAAAATAGAACATTGGAAAATACTGTATTACCAAAGCATTCCACCATAGATCAAACCGGTATGCTAGATTTAGTAATCTAGGATATGGTAAAACTCCATTTCCTCATAGCATATCTAACAAGCTCATCCAACTCTTCTTCGCTAATACTTCCATCGCCACTTGCGTCTGCGCGCTTGATGGCCTTTCTAGCTCTCAAGCCACTAAATTTCAGATGTAGTTCTTTGAAGGCAGTCTTGAGTTCTTTCCTGCTTAGCTTGCCATCTCCATTTGTGTCATATGTTTTAAGAATACCCTTCAATGTTAGTTCTTCTGACACAGGGAAACGTACCTCTCTATCTGGCATCTAGTTGCTATTTCTTCCTTTTCTTGGGAGAGTATATATGTGAATTAATCTTGCAAGTAACTGAAAATAAGCAAGTGTTATATATATATGCATAAAGTATGGTAGGATATGGAAAAAGCAACATGTAATTTAACTAAGATGCTTTAATTTCATGCTAAGAGATGCTATAATTGCATGCTTTTCAAGCCCTGCCTAACTCTATATAATTAATTATTGTTAATGGAAGTGAAAGTGTAATTCTTTCTCAAGTAGTTAAATAACAGTACTTAACAGCAATAAAAGATTGAGAAGCTGCCAATAATTCTTGAGCAAGGCTTATGAAAAAGTTTCAAGATAGCTTCATGGGAGCTGTTGCCTTACTGAGGAATCTTGCAGGTTGTTCTTTTCTCATCGGAATCAGCTCCACTTAATTTGTGACAGTACTTTTGTTACCACTTTAGTCCTTAGCAGCATAATCTTTTACTTGAACTGCATATTCAGTTTCTTTTGTGGCTCTTTATGCTCTTAATTAGCACTAAGTAGTGGAGTTCATCATGCTATCCTTTGACCAACATTTATATGAAAGTTTAATCCAAAATATTCAAATTTAAGATTATTGACAAGCCAAATACATTTGAATCTTGTTCTATAGCATTTTGATAAGAGATCGTGAAAGAATTTTATATGTATTTTTTGGATATCAAATTTAATTGTACGTGCAATGCACATGCGATGATTTAATATATAAATTAAAATTTTGTTCATAATGCACTATAACACAAACAACCTGTAATTACAATCATGGGATTAGAAGAAAAACAACAAGAGTCAATCTTTACACCACCACAATCATCAAATCAACCTCCTTCCAACTTCAATTGTTCAACAAACCTTAGACAATATTTCAGTGCACTTCTAATCAGAATATGCAGATCATCCAGCATCAATGTAAACTTTTTTCTTTGGTCATGGGCCTGTAACTGGACTCAGGCCCAGCCTAACATGAACTTAAATATACTCAAAATCGAAGTTAGTGTCGTTTCGTTTCTAATTTCTTTTGTTTCTCTGAAATGGAACCATCTAAACCCTCAAACCCTCTGTTATCTCTGTCCACATTCATTCACCAGCACTGTCTCCGGCTGGGCGCTGAGCTGTCCACTCGGCTTGGCGACACAACTCGAGCCCTAACAGGCAACATCCCGCTGGGACTAAACAACAAGAGGCTGCTTCCGGCGCCGTTTTTCGCCTCTGTCTCGCAGCAGCAGCCGAAGCAAGCTGTAGCTCTGAGCTCAGACCACGTAGCGAAAGCACTTTCCGGCACGGCTGTTTACACAATTAGCAATTCCAATAATGAATTCGTGCTTATCTCTGATCCTGACGGAGCTAAGTCTATTAGCTTGCTCTGCTTTAGACAAGAAGATGCGGAAGCTTTTCTAGCTCAAGTTAGCAACAGTACCTATTTTGCAGAATTTTTTTGAACTTTCTTCGTAATTTATTTATTTTTGTTTCACTGTTTTGGTGAATTGATGAAAGGTTCGGTTGCGGAGAAGAGAATTGCGGAGTCAGGCTAAGATTGTGCCTATTACACTTGATCAGGTAAATTTTTTCTTTTAGGTTAACAGATATTTGCGTCCTCAGTTTAATCTTTAAATGTGGGTGCTAAATGTGTGATTTTAAGCTATAGTTATAGCTTATTTCGTTTATAATTGTATTTTGAGTACTTTTTTTTTAATTGTTTTAGGTGTACATGTTGAAGGTGGAGGGAATTGCATTTCGGTTTTTACCTGATCCGGTTCAAATCAAGAATGCGATAGAGGTCAGTTCTTGTACCACATTATAAAAATTTTGCTCTATAAGAGAATTATAGTGCTTGTACAAGCTTTGATTTTCAGTTTCTTGTGTGGTTTTCTATCTTCGTTGTTACTTGTTCATGTGATATTATTGTTCTTTTTTGTCTTCCTATGCTGTCTTTTATTATTCTTTTGATGGATCATCGGGCATTGCCTGTCCTAAGAAGCCTCATATTGGTACTCTAGTTGTGACGTATAGATAAGAGTAGGTAGGTATTTGTCTTGTAGGAACATCATAATACTCATGAGGTTTACAATTATGGACTGTGGAAGAAAGAACCTTTAACCAAAAGATAGCTCTGCTAGGACTTTTAAATGGTTGTTATGAAAGCAATTCATTTGTGTTGCATTTGTACATGAAACAATCAGATTTATATGATTTTACCAACTGAATTGGATTGCACTAATTTTATGTATTCATGTTTATCAGCTGAAATCTTCCAAGGGTGGGTTCGATGGAGTTCCTGTTTTTCAGGTATGCTGCAGTTTGTCTTGGCTACTTGTCTTCACCGAAATTTATCTATTTCACTGTTAGCCACTGTTGTTGTGACTTCCTTTAATAATAACAATTTGATTTTATGAATTTCAAACACCCTTTTCTAGGATGATTTTTAACATTTTCCCCAGCCTATGTGAATCATCACCCACATTAAAAATGAGATTGCTACTGTAAATGAAGATAATTCTTTCTCTTTCTTGGTTTATGTTAGTTGCATTGCTATAATCATCTGGGACAGTATTCAAAGGCAGGGGACATCTAAGTTACCTGTGTACCATCCATGGATATATACTTATTTGTGCGTGCAGATATAAAGTTGTGCCACATTTATGTTGTCTTATGAACTCTCCATCTGCAGTCAGACCTTCTAGTTGTGAAGAAGAAAAATAAGCGGTACTGCCCAATATATTTTCAGAAGGTGTGTTTAACCACTTGATTAGTTCCCTGTTGATGCAAATAAATTTTTTCAGCACATATCATTTATAAGATATAAGGAAGACTGCATTGGTTACTGGATATTCTGCTTTTTTTTTTTAGAAATGGATATTTTGCTTCTTACTATGCAGGAAGATATAGAAAAAGAACTGTCAAAGGTTTCAAGGGCATCAAGAGGGCCTGACCTTTCCCAGCATATCATGGTATCATACATGGCATTGGACACAAATATATGCCTGCACACTGTCATTAACACTCACCACTTTTTTTTTTTTTTTGTCATGCACAAGATCATATGTGTCTGAGGTATGTATGTATAGAGATAAACCAATATTTGAGTTCAGATACATACTGCAATTTGATTTAATTAATCTATTTCAATAGGTAGGAAGTTTAGAGGATGTTCTGAGAAAAATGGAGGTAATGGATCTGATCAGAGGATCAATTTCCATCTGATAAAAATAAAAGAAAATTGGAAGTTGATTTATCTGCTTTGGTTTGATGTAGATGAGCGGGAAGAACTCGGGCTGGGAAGATCTGATTTTCATTCCACCTGGTAAAAGCCACTCGCAGCACATTCAAGAGGTGGCTAAGGTATGACTCATTGCCAGCATTACTCCAGTTGACCATGTGAAAGGGATCAAAAAGTTGCCCCCCCCCCCAACCTCTTTTCTTTTTCTCCTTTTTTTTTTTTTTTTCCTGTGCCCACATTTACATTCAAGTTACTATACGATTCAAAATTTTTTCCAGGATGTGGTCTGGAGTAGGCTTGAGATATAAAGAAGAGATACAATGTTCTGTCAATTTGGAAAATGAATAAAATAAGAGAATGGACTAACATTCAATTCAGTTAAAGAGATCATTGAATTGGAAAAGTTAAATGCTTGGCTTATAGGAACTTTCTGCTTTGTTGCACAGTATGTGACTTTGATATGATGACTAAGACACCATATGAATGGCAATCTTCACAAAATGTTTGTGCCATTCTCTATGATGTATCTTACCTGATATGTTTCAAATTGATGAATTTCTGTATGTTTTTGCGTACTGGGGTTTTTCAAGTCGTCTTATTAGGCTTACCTGCAACATTACTAAAATAGAGTATTTTGGCGGGTGAGGGATTGTTTTATGCCATTATTGGGGTGGCTTCTCACTGAAATGGAGAATGTTACTTCAGTTCCTAAATATTGTTTGTGCCTCTGTTATCTAGCCCTTGCGACTTCTGTGGTGGGTGGAAGGGGGATAGAGTATCATCATGAGTTCTGCTTTTCAGTCTTTTTCCCCCCTTGGCTCCGGATGTGGTAGCAATTGAAGTGCGCCAACTCTTAAGTAGACGTGATGACTTGTCCTTTTTGCTATGCTTTTCTTTCTTCTTTTTGGTGTTAGTATTAACTTCAAAGACGAGTAAAAAAGAAAAGTACGAATGTATGGAGATCCATCTGGTGAGAATCGAGCAGCAGCAATAACACTGTCCAATAACATGAAACACACAACCTATATCCAAATCCCAATGGCCCAATCGAAATCCTAGCTTGGGTGACCATGGACTTGTTTTGTTTTCTCAACTGAAGATTAGACTGGTTCAAAATGAGAATTGGCCAATGCATCTTGTTACATGCGGATAAACACGTGTACATGGGATTGTTATTATACCAATGCAATAATCAAGTCCGAAACAAGATCATGCTACACATACCTCCGGGGTGCATAAGTTTTATTCAAAACTGGGAAACTAAAGTGCAGTATATTTCGCAAGTTAAAAACAAAGTAATTTACTTCGAAGAAAGCCAACAAATCCACACAACAATGTCAAGGTTAGTATAACCCAACCATAAGGCGTTGAATGATGATTCATCAAATGATCAATGTGCCTGTCCACGTGTTGTAGAATAGTAGTCCTATCTTAGGTAGGATTGACTTCTCAATTCCTACAAACAAGAAATGGTAAAAGTAATAGCCTATCACTCTAAATAACAAATAGGCTTGAAAAAGGTTCTAAAATGATGATAGTTTACCATGCCAAAGTGTTTCAAGCCGTGTAAAAACATGATTCCTAATCATTTTTTTTGAGTTGTTATAAACTGATGTCTGACCTAAAACCCATTTTCATATCATCAACTGGGATTTTTGGGATTTAAAAAAAAATACATGTGGACATTATTATGATTATTATAAATTAAAATAAGAAAAATATTTAACGACAAAAGGGACATTTCATTGCATGTAGGAAGTTGACGTTCCAACCAAATAGTTGTTGGCGGGCCTGCTTAGTTGCTAATCCTAAAGATTCTTAGCGTACATACTAAAGCTTGCCTCGGCAAATTCTGTAATTACATCCCTACCCTTACTACTCTCAATTTTTTTTTTCCTAATGCCTTCAGCTTGTATCAAATTTATAGCAAACCAGCAATTTTTCACAGCAACCTAGCTTGCTATTTTCTTGCATGTCGAAACTCCTGAGTGGGTCTTAATAGTTATGGAGTAAATGGAAATGAAACTAAAGGTTAAAATGTTGGTGAGATATCAACCCATGTTTTTTTTTAAAATTTTATCTATAGACAGCAACTCTTTTTAGGTATAAAGTTAAGAAGTCAAAACCCAGGAACCGCATTTCTTTTATTGGTGGGACATGTTTTTAAGATCAACCGAAATTGAACTATATTAGTGGTCCAAACTTAATTATATGCCCAAAAGAAGAACTTAAGAGGGGCAGATTAGGAAGTTTAAATAGATAATCTAGAATTATTTGGCACCAACAGGATTGGGAAGAAGTAAAGATTTATTTCCTCCGGCCATTTTGTCTTCAAGGCAAGTAAATTAAAAAAAATAATTAAAAAAACACACTATATAAATGCCACATGGAGTTTTCTAAATGGTCTCACTTCATTTGAGTTTTACTCCAAATTTCGCTCTCTTAATCCTCTAACCACTGCACTCCAAATTCCTTGAAAAATATTATAGTAATCATGATTAATTACTATAATCAAATCTAAAATCAAAGAAGGTAGTTTATATATATATTTATATATATGCAAAGCAAAGTCCCCTTTAGAGGTATTGCATTTTGCCAAGCTCAAAAATGGTTGAGGGACTCAGCCTTCAAAAGATAGTGAAGACCCCACCTTCAAAGGCATTAGTTATTAGAATCAACTTGTTTTTTCTTGCTTTCTTTTTTGTTATCTATGCTGCTCTTCTTCTCCGGCCATCTTCTACGGCTTATTTTGACAATGCAGCTTCTCTTGTTAGGTGCTCATTGCGCGAGTGCCATCACAAGGTAAGGTGAGCCCTGATCACAATTTTCCTTTTATCAGGTGTATATTGATTAAACATTATATCTGATTAATCCAATGTGTGTTTTCTTGAAATGTGGTTAATCTACAATTTTGTAGATGGAAAATGGCGTTAAGATGAAAGCAGTCTTGGAAGAGACTCAATCCAATACAACAAGGCCAAGAGGGAACATGACCAAGATTGAGGCACCAGGTTTCATGAATGAGATAGGCAAAGGGATGAAGATTGGGATGGTCAACATGGAAGAACATGATGTTAGTGATTGGAAAATGCATGGAGAGACGATACCAATCTATTTCGAAAGAGTATCCGAGTACTTCAAATGGGAGGATTTATTTCCTGAATGGATTGATGAAGAGGAAGAACTTGAAGGTACATCTTGTCCAGAGATACCAATGCCAGATTTTAAAGCTTCTGATGATATGGACATAATAGTGGCTAAATTGCCATGTAAGTACCCCCAAGAATTGTGGAACAGAGAGGTGTTTAGGCTTCAGGTGCATCTTGTAGCAGCAAATTTGGCACTAAAGAAAGGGAGGAGGGATTGGAGTCGGAAGACCAAAGTGTTGTTTTGGAGCAAATGCAGGCCAATGCTAGAGCTATTTAGGTGTAATGACATGGTCAGACAAGAAGGTGATTGGTGGTTCTTTGAACCAGAGATGTCAAGGCTTGAACAAAAGCTATCATTGCCGGTTGGCTCTTGCAAGCTCTCTTTGCCTTTGTGGGCACAAGGTATGTATCCAAAAAAATACGCAATTCTTTTTCAAGTTATAGTTTTCTTGTCTTTTTAATTACCTACCAACGCATGCTATAATAGTATCAAAAAAGTATTGAAAAGACGCAATCAAATTGGTTTGAAAGCCTTTACTCCGCGCCAGGTTCTGCTTAGGAAACAGACGCTCTATCCACTGAGCTACAGGCGCATTTGCCACTTCTCATATAATCAATACTAGAGTTTTTTGCTGAAGTGATTAATGCTTCGTTAGTAGCTCACTAGTTCTAACACATGAGCCATTAAAAGAAAAGGACAATGAAACTAATTAGTAATATTTAATGATTTGGATATGTGGACTTATCAACAACTAAGTAGAAAATTTGCTTCCTTAATGATGAAGCTAATTAATTAAGGATGCAGTGGTTGTGCTTTTTAGTGGTTTTTTTTTTTGGATATTTTTTTAGAAATGTGCAGGGGGTATAACTGCACATCATGATACTTTAATTTTTTTCTAGTTAGCAGTTGGTGAAATTTAATCAACTAAACAAATGGTGGATAGGTGACCTCAAAATGGGATCATTGAAAGCTTAATTCTAGCTCACATCATTAATTAAGAACAGTTTTAGACAAGACTAACCCATCCCCTCAACATCATAAAAGTTTATATATATATATATATATAAATCTAGCTCTCATTTGAGATTTTTGTTCTTTTTTTTTTATGCCCCACAACTCGTGGTATCTAATAGACACATAGACTTAAATTACTGTTAAATATTTAATAGTTTTTTTTTTAACAAAATCTAAGGATAATAATTTATGTGATTAGTAACAACATTGATAATATGTTAATGGAGAGAAAAATTCCTTTTGTATAATCAATTCTCAATTGATTAGTCCCTCCGCATATGGTGCCAAGCATGTAATTTTAACTCAAAAAAATTTATCTTTAAATACCGTGTTATTAATGTCATTAGTAGCCACATGTATCATTTTCTAAAATCTAATTCACAAACATTGATTTAACTACAGGTATTGACAAAATCTTTGATATGTCAAAGATTGAGAGTACCACAAAGACAACAAGACGAGAGGCTTATGCCACTGTGTTGCATTCCTCGGAATCCTATGTTTGTGGAGCCATAGCTCTTGCTCAAAGTCTTCGTCAAACAGGCACTAAACGAGACCTCATCCTTCTCCTGGACAGATCTATCTCCGAAGTCAAACGGGAAGCTCTGGCCGCAGCCGGGTGGAAGATCCGAGTTATTAAAAGAATCCGAAACCCTCGGGCCGAAAAACACTCGTACAATGAGTACAACTATAGCAAGTTCAGGCTATGGCAGCTCACAGATTATGACAAGATTATATTCATTGATTCAGACATTATAGTTTTACGTAATCTTGACATCCTCTTCCACTTCCCTCAAATGTCTGCCACAGGAAATGATATATGGATATTCAATTCAGGTATTATGGTTATAGAGCCATCAAAATGCACGTTCAAAATACTAATGGACCGACGTAAGGACATAATCTCCTATAATGGAGGTGATCAAGGGTTCCTCAACGAAGTGTTTGTATGGTGGCATAGGTTGCCAAGGAGAGTGAATTTTTTAAAGAATTTTTGGGCCAATACCACACTTGAAGCGAGCGTCAAGAACGAGCTATTTGGAGCAGACCCACCAAAAGTATATTCGATACATTATTTGGGATTAAAGCCCTGGAATTGTTACAGAGACTATGATTGTAATTGGAACATCGGTGATCAAAGGGTGTATGCAAGTGATGTTGCGCATAAAAGATGGTGGAAATTTCATGATGGAATGGATGAAAATTTGCAGAAATTCTGTGGGCTAACAAAGCAGAGAAAGATAGAATTGGATTGGGAGAGAAGGGTGGCTAGACTGACAGGTTTTGTTGATGAGCATTGGAAGATTAATATTACAGATCCTAGACGTAAGCATTTGATATAGAGGGGTTGATGTATCAGGCTTCTGATTTGTTTCCTTAATCTTCCCCTTCTTTTATTTTATTATTATTATTTTTTTTACATTTATATAATTTTGCGTTAAGTTAGAATTATGTTTCTCCATTTATATATATAAGTTATAAGTGAATAGGTAGCTAAGCAATTGAATTTTATGAGAACCATGATATTGCTTTTCCCGACTTGAATAATTTTCTGTTGAAATGAGATTAATTGGAGTACCTTGTAGATTATTGGGTAGTTATTTTTCCAGCAATATTTGCAGCTCACATACAATATATAAGATCATATTCGAGATATTTTATCAAAAAATTTAAACTATGTCCAATTTTTTACTTTTTTATTGTGTAACTTCTTTAAAAATTGACGTGAAAATCATGATATTAAAATATTATACTGCTAAAAAATAAATTGTCTAGTGATATATAACTCTCTTCAAAACATAAATAGGTCAAGGGTTCTTTTAACATATCAAATAAATTTTATTCTTCAGCAGCTATTATATTATGGGAGATAAAAAAAAATGAAAAGTTGTATAGGCGGCAATTAAAGCAGCTATTACAAATTAGGAGAAAAAAAAGACAACAGAGGTATACTTTTATATTTTCTAAATCTAAGATCTAAAATGCTATTTTACTCTTTTTTTCCCTACTTCAATTAAGTTTTTCTTTTGAAAGATACAAATGCTAGAGTTTAATTTAGATCCTTCAAATATAAATGAAATCTATGCTATTTTAACATCTAAAAAAATGATAAACAATATGATTGTTTTCATTTGAAACTAACAAGGCAATGATAATTTGTTTTATCCAGTAATAGAAAGGAAAAACATCAGAATTTGTTTTACCCCTTAAGTGAACTAAGTCATAGATAATGTTTCCATTTTTTTAGGAAATTAAAGAAATCAAATTATCCCTTAAATTTCAATTTTTTTTACAAAATTAGCAGTTTATGTGCTCAGCCAATTGCCTTAAAACTACACTCTCTCTATACAAGATAACAATTAACCAAATTTCGCAAAATTGCTTACTTGAATTAATTGTTTCTTCAGTAACGAACACCTTTTAATACAATAGTTTTAATTATTTAGATGTTTGGTCACTATCATCAAAGAAGGTAAACAAAGATGTAGCTCAAGAAAATGATGGATTGCAAAGCAATAATTATATATAGATAAATACAAATATTAAAAAATGGTAGAGGGTAAAGTTTAGTTGGCCAAAATCTTATTTTAGGTGTACCTACTTGGACCATATATACAATATATATTCATATGGAATTCCAAATACCCTATGAAAAATGAGGTTGATATAATGCTAATATTCATATGCTTAATTCAACTACCATTAGGTGTAGTATTCTCTAATTAGCTAATTAGAAAGGTTTATCTTATTGAAGTGGGTAGAAATTAAAGTTTGTTATAGATTTAATTGTCTCATGGATAATTTGTTTGATATGTATGTTTCTTGCTCGAGTGACATTGAATTTTGGTGTTTAATTAATGTCATGCCTTGCATTTTTCTAATTGAAAATCATTCTGTCCTTGCACGAATTTGAGAAAAGAACAATGGTTAATGATTGTATTCTTCTTTAATTCTATTTTGTCATCATATTAAACATCTTATTAAGCAACAATGATCTCAATTAAGTCACAAAATCGCAATTAAAGGCATGGTCAAGGAAGTTTTACAAGTAGTGTAGGATGTAAAAATTAGGGTTAGGTGGTGATTACTGATTAGTAGTAGGTAAAGATGGTGAAAAGCCGAAAAGATTTGCTCTTCAGGAATGCATAAATATTTTAAAGTCAAGTTTTCTATGATCAACATTGGTAAATTTTATTATTTTTGCGGGTGGTATTTTATAAGAGAATGCTACTCCAACTATATCATTCATACATTTCGAAATTCTAATAAAAAAAAAATATTGGAATGTATTACACATGAGAGTAAAGTTCCCACTAATGGTATATTGAGTGTAAACAAACTCTAAAATAAATAATTTTGAAATAAAATCCAATTAAAAAAAATCTAATTAAAGATAAGCATCATAACATAGGTAAAAGGGAACAAGAGGGCGAGTCCTCCCACATTTCACCAAAAATATATTATATTTAACAGTTAAAGTATATATATACGTGTAGCGAATTATAACATGGTGATTCGTTAGAGGATAAATTTTTAAAAAAGTTATCTTTTTACTTTCTATATACAAAAGACTTAAATCAAATGGAAATGAAGTATTTTTGAAAAATCGTGATCTGCAATGATTCTCTTCGGCTTGTGACATATATATATATAATTTTCATTATTTCACCAAGAATAATATTTGGTCAGTCAGTTGTGTAGCAAGTATACATCAATGATCCAATTCCGGGCAAGAATCTTGGACTGCTTCATAGGCCCTTCTCTCCGAACAGAAGGCCTCCTGAAACTGAGCCTGCGTATGCTACTAGGGCTTGTTTAAGTGGACTTGAAAGTAATGATAAAAGCTCTATAATATAGTTGGGTAAAGAATAGAAAAGGGTCGCAGCAGTGATTTAATTGAGCACGAAGTCCAAGGTTTCCATTGGCTCTTCTTCTTCTTGGTTTTCGCTTTTGTTGTGCAAATTGTCAAACAAGAAGCCCAACAACAGCAGCAGCAACATCGTGTCGGCTTGATTTCAGGACCCACTTTTAACGGCACTGTGTAAGAAGGAAGGACCAGGGGCACTTTTGTCACTACATTTTCTCTCTGTCTCTTTGCGGTCATCGCTCATGACTTGGCTGTTTGTCCGATTGCACCCTGCAGCTCTGTTATTACGATATTGCCCGCTTTATCTGTATGCGGTGGGTCACGGTGGGCGGCGGGTAATTTTATTTTATTGTTTTTTTTTTTATAAATTTAGTGGAGATGCTTTTGTGTCGTGGAGATGCTCTTTTTTCATTGTATAAAAAACCTTTTTTCTTTGTTAAGATACAATGATGCTTATTTGCTATAATCACCCATCATACATTATTTTCAAAAAAAAAAAAAAAAACCATCATATATTACTTAAAAGAACCAGAAAATATTTATGTATCTTGTCAATAAAAACGATGAAGCTGACTCGAATTATAGGATATATAATTATTTTAAATTAATTATTGAAAAATTTTATTATTTTTATTGTATTATATCAAATTAAAATAATTAAAATTTAAAATTTTTAAATAATATATATAAAAATTAATTATATTTTTTTAAACATTAATTAACAGATTTTTATCTGAATTTAGTAGTACTTTTAGATAATGATAGTTTAAAAAATAATTATTATTTATATTTATTATTAACTAAATTATAAAATTAGATAGCCACCCAAAACAAGCGGAGGAAAGGCAACGAAAAACACGACAAGTCTAAGAAAAAAAGCTGACGTCCGGGCACAAAACAAATCAAAACAGACACACATTGGTGGTAAAAAAAAAAAATATTAGTTGTTTTTCTAAATAATGATTGTATTCAAGCAAAACTTCAATAACGATTTTTTTTTTTTTTAATTTTCCATGAAAAAACTCAGTACCATGATCCAGTGGTAGTCCTTTTAGCCTACCGTACATTACATACTACTGCTCAATTTCCACCACCATTTTTCAGCCTCAGTCAAGCCATACATGTTTACTAGAAGCCAAAAATAAACTAACAAAAAAGGAACAGGAAAAAAAATCTAATCTTGAAGCAGGGCAAGAGAAAGAGATAGAGATAGAGCGTACAGATGGGATCCGTAAGTAGTTGATAGAGAAGAAGGTAAGCTCCAGTGGTCGCACGTGTTTCCTCTCCGTTTTTTTCTCTTTTTACACTTCTAAATTTAGCTCCTTTACTAATTTTTCCTTTGCTTTATTTATCATTCCTTTCAATTATATTTTCTTTTCATCACAGATCGTTCGTCGCTTGCTTGTCTTTGTTTTCTTTTCGATTTCTCCTTCTCTTTTCGCTTCTGGGTACGTTTTTCTTCTTCTTCTTCTTGATGTTTTGATTGAATTGCTGCTTCATAATCAGCTTAGATTTCCAATTTTAATGATTCTGTAACACAATTCAATTCTTAAACAAAAGTCTGTGTTTGTTCCTGTCATGGACGTTAATTCTTGGATTATGAACATCGTCTACGTTGACTTTCATCAAAAAGTTCAAAACATGGGATGAAAGTTCGAAACTTTTAAGATTTCAGGTTTTTGTTCGGTTTCATATTGATCCTTTAAACCTGTGGGGTCTGCTTTTATCATATCTCACCAAATATTTTCAGCAATCAAATGTAGGATCATCGGACCAGAATTTCTTCTGGAGCTTAATTAATTACGTTTTAATTACTTGAAGATGCGGATGATATTGTTTTCTAATTCTGGTGAAAGAAAAAGATGACGATGTGTATGTCTGATTAATTGCAGCTTTAATTAGGAAGTTTAGTAATTGATTTATGTTCTTTTGGTAAATGTTTAAATAAGATTATGGATGCAGCAAAAGGTTTTTTTCTCGCTTCAATATCCTCGCATTGATGATTCTTGTTTTTGAATCCAATGCTTGATTTCTTGGCTGTTATCGAGACATCTGATTGTCTCCAGGTTCTTCTTTCCAATTCAATTCTCATCTCTAGCTTAGAATTTCGATAGAGAATGAATGCATTGCTTAACGATGTCACTTGTTTTAAATTGGAGTTATGTTTTTTTTTGGTTAATTGAAATATTGTTTTTTTCATGAATTTCAGGCGCTCTAGTGGGACTGCTGCGTATATTTTTGTTATGGAGGATGTAAAGGCTGCTGAATTTAAACCTCCTCCAGAGTCTTCTTCAGCAAGCTCAGTTACTGATGGAAATAAAGAATCTGACAATAATTTACCTAGAATGGAAAATTCAAATTCTGCAATGATTGGAGATGTCTCTAATAACCCTGTTTTGGGCCAAGATCAACCTCCCCCGGCAAATCAACTTCCATCCGAAAAGACTGTGCCAACTTCCACAGTTGATTTAATGGAGTTTGACATTCAAAGTAAACTCATGGTTGGCTCAAAAATTGAAGCAACAGAGGGTCATTCTAACGGACAACAATCTCGAAAAGAATTTGAAACCACTGATATTTCCTCAAATGGGCATGAGCACCAAGAGAAAGTTGAAGCCATTCAAGGTTCTGCCGATGAATTGCAAAATTCCTCAGTTGTGCTGCAGTCTCAAGATACTTATCCTATTGACAGGCCTCGTGTTAGACTTGATGACATTAGTACCAGTGCTTCCTCTCCTACGATAAACTCACCTTCAATTGAGCTTGATCTGCCTCAATTAGAGGTCAGACTGCAATCAGATAAACATGACTCGGCCTCACCACAGACACCAAGTGCTAAGCTTTCCAGTCCTGATGTTGGCATGCCATTGTCTTTCAACTCGGCTAAAGATTCTAAGCAGGCTGATGCAAACAGAGGTCTTATTGATACAACAGCACCTTTTGAATCTGTTAAAGAAGCTGTTTCCAAGTTTGGAGGAATTGTAGATTGGAAAGCCCACAAAGTCCAAACTGTTGAGGTACATGCGACCTGCAATTGTTGTTAACATTGCTATCTTGTTCAATCTTTTTTTTTTCACAGTATTACCTTTTAGGCAGCATTTAATTAGGAAAGTCACATTTTCTTATTCATTACTTTTAGTGCTTTTCTTTTTCTATTTCTTTTCCTCGTATGAAGCTGGAATGCATTTCTGATGGGGTGGATGGGTAAGCCTATATTGGAGAGGTAGTTGCGTTTTGGGGAAAAAATTACCTTTTTGATGTTAGTATGTGGGTGCCTTTACAAGGGGAAGCCCAAAGAAGTTTGTTCTTTGGTCAATCTTATGCTGATTTTTTCATCTTTCCATGAATGAGGAGGGAAAGAATAACAAGGAGATACATAACACTGAGTGCTTTTGTGACAAATCTCATTAAAAATAAGAAGAAAAAACCATGTTTGTTCTCTTAACTAGAAGGATTGTTAATAACCTGCCAACTGAACTGTTTTGGCTACATGGAATAGGCTCTAGCTAGGGAGTGGAGAATTTAAGCTATCTTACAGCAATAGAACAAAAGCAAGAGCACATGAATTTAGAGGACTTCATGTTGTCGGGGAAACCAAGGCATGTGATGGTAGTATGTAAGGGAATACTGAGGCATGTTCTTTTGAAAGAAAGTTAGTTGCTGCTTTAGTTGAATAAACATTATGACTCCTGCTGCCAAAACGAATCTCAACGTTATAATTGTAAACTGTTTTTTTGCTCATTTGTTTTCAGGAGTATGTCTCTCTCTCATCCTTTCTTCCACTATAGAAATGATAAAGGAGGAAAAGTCATTGTGCACTAAATTTGTTTTGCTTTTAAGATTTCTTCTTTGAGTATTAGTTCTATGCTACTTTTGTATATCTGAAAAGTGAGAGGATTCATTTCTTCAGAATATGTGCAGAGCCAATGATTCTGTTTTTCTTCTTTATGCTTCGGACTAGTTCATTAATATTGACATTTTGGTCTAATAAGAAGTACTCTATTCATCTATTGAATTACTAACTTTATAAGTCTCTTTGCTGACTCCATAGAGACGCAAGCTTGTGGAAATACAGTTAGAGAAGGTACAGGAGCAGATGCCTGAGTACAGGAGACTGTCGGAGGATGCTGAACAGACAAAAACACAAATACTCAAGGAGCTGGACAGTACTAAAAGACTTATTGAAGAGCTAAAGCTCAATCTGGAGAGGGCACTGACAGAAGAGCATCAAGCAAAACAAGACTCTGAACTCGCTAAGCTGAGGGTTGAAGAACTGGAACAGGGGATTGCTGATGAGGCTAGTGTTGCAGCCAAGGCACAGCTTGATGTTGCTAAAGCTAGACATACTGCTGCACTTTCAGAACTGAAATCAGTTAAGGATGAGTTGGAAACACTGAGAAAAGAATATGCTTCCTTGGTTGCTGAGAAAGATGATGCTGTGGAGAAAGCTGAAGAGGCTGTTTCTGCATCAAAAGAAGTTGAGAAGACTGTGGAGGAACTTACTATTGAGTTGATTGCTACAAAGGAATCCTTAGAGTCTGCACATGCCGCCCATCTGGAGGCTGAGGAAAAAAGAATTGGTGCAGCCATGGCCAAGGAGCAAGATTCTCTCTACTGGGAAAAGGAATTGAAGCAGGCAGAAGAAGAGCTCCAGCGACTCAACCAACAAATTCTTTCAGCAAAGGATCTCAAATTAAAGCTAGATACAGCATCAGCTTTGCTTGTTGATCTGAAAGTTGAATTAGCAGCTTATATGGAATCTAAAGTAAAGGAGGACACTAGTGAAGAAAACACAAAATCTGAGCAACAGGAACTCGAGAAGAGAAGTCATATTGACATACAAGCAGCAGTAGCTTCAGCAAAGAGGGAACTTGAAGAAGTGAAGCTTAACATACAGAAAGCAACTGAGGAAGTGAATATCTTGAAGGTGGCTGCAACATCATTGCAAGCAGAGCTTGAAAAGGAAAAATCATCTCTTGCCTTAATGAGGCAGAGGGAAGGAATGGCATCAGTAGCAGTTGCTTCCATTGAAGCTGAGCTGGAAAATACCAGGTCAGAAATAGCTCTTGTCCAGATGAAAGAGAAAGAAGCAAAGGAGAAGATGGCTGAGTTGCCCAAGCAACTACAGCAAGTGGCACAAGCAGCTGACGAGGCCAAGCAAATGGCGCAAATGGCTCGTGAAGAGCTCCACAAGGCGAAGGATGAAGCAGAACAAGCAAAGGCTGCAGCAAGTACAATGGAGAGCAGATTACTTGCAGCCCAAAAGGAGATAGAGGCTGCAAAGGCTTCTGAGAAATTAGCTTTAGCAGCTATTAAAGCATTGCAAGAGAGTGAATCGGCTCAAAGTGCCAATGACATAAATTCACCTGCTGGTATAACACTTTCTTTAGAGGAGTACTATGAGCTAAGCAAGCGTGCTCATGATGCTGAAGAGCAGGCCAACATGAGGGTGGCAACTGCAATGTCTCAAATTCAGTTAGCTAAGGAGTCCGAATTGAAAACTGCAGAGAAGTTGGAGGATGTAAACAAAGAGATGGCTGCAAGAAGGGAATCACTGAAAGTCGCAATGGACAAGGCTGAGAAGGCCAAAGAAGGGAAGTTGGGTGTGGAGCAGGAGTTGAGGAAGTGGAGGGCTGAACACGAGCAAAGACGAAAGACTGGTGATTCTGGTCAAGGAGTTGTGGCCCTTGGTAAAAGTGAGAGAGCAAGCTTCGAGAGTCCGGATGAATCTAAAAGCTTTGTGCAGCCATCAGATGAAGCAGTAAAATACCCTGTAAATTCAACAAATGCAGCTAGCCCTGAAACTGGATCATCCCCAGATACGACGGTTCAGAGGAAGAAAAAGAAGTCATTATTCCCGCGGTTTTTAATGTTCTTGGCAAGGAAAAGGACTCATGCATCAAGGACAGGGTAACAATTCAGCGAACCGAACCAGACCGCTGTAACGCTGTCTTGCTTTTTGTGATTATACATATATATTTACTGTGCATTTACCCTCACATTGACCACAAATGATGGATATATAGTACAGAGTTGTTACAGGGATGTAAATGTTGGTGCAAGTTTGTGTATGACAACGATGGTTGGTTGCATTATATTTTTTTTTTCTTACGATAGATGGAAATTGATGATTAGATTTGGTGGAGATGATTTAATAATTTTCTAGGACTGGCTGCTAAAAACATAATAAGTTGCTTGTGTAACGTACATAGGTTTGCGCAAACTCCAACATTGTAAAGTTGTGAGATTGGTTTAATGGAAGGATTTTTTGTTTTGTTTTTGATTTTGTTTTAAAAGGGTTTATTTGACATGTAATTTTCCTGCTATGTTGCTTGTTAGGTATCGGCTGTCCAAGGGCTGCTGTCGAAGGGCGAGGATGAAAATGAGAACTTAGGGGCTGTTTAGTTGTAAAACATTGGATCTATTTTCCATTTTTTTAAAAAAAAAATTGAAAAATGCAATATTTTTTTGGTTGCTTGCTACAAATGTCGAAGTTGAGAATTGGAAACTAGTACTATTTATTTTGCGTTTTCAAAATTTTGAAATTTTGCGTTTTCAAAATTTTTAGTACTTTACTTAATTTATTGATTTATTACATTAGTAAGCATGAAAAACAAAAAGAACAAACCTACCTTAGCTCAGTTGGTAGAGCGGATGACTGTAGTATGCGCTGAAATCCTTAGGTAGCCTGTTCCAATCCGGCAGGTCGGATTTTCCGTTTTCTTTTTTTAAAAGAAGCAAATAAGGTTGTGATTAGATTTACATTTGAAGAGTATTATAACATTAAGAAGCAGAATTAGATAAGGTCTGAATGATGGTTTTATGCCATGGATCGGAAATGTGGTCCACAAGATTATCAATTGGACCGGTATGAGTCACAGCAGCTTGCACAAAAATGCCCACCATTGCGACCATTGCAAGCCGTCCTGAATTGTAAAAATAAAAATTTTTTAGTTAAAAAAAGAAAACATTTTTTATACCTTTAAATGAACGAATGAATTAACTTTTGAGCAAAAACTACCATTTTTTATCTCTTTGAGCTTCCAGTCATGAGCATTTTTTATATCTTTAGCTAAGCCAAGAGGGTTTAATAGAGGACCACCAGGGTAGCTGTGTATCATATGGTACAATGCAAAAATGTTAATTTCTAAGTTCAGATTCAATATCAATTGAGAATTTAAAGGATAGAAGAATTACCCAGGCTCCAATCCTTCTAGTGCAGCTTCCATCCCAAAAAATGATCCCTCTTTATTCTGTGATCCAGGGCTGACAAAATCCATATACCTCCTTGTTTCAGCATATCTGTACCCAAAAGAAAAGAAAAAAAAAAGTCAAGGCCCAAGGCCTGAGGGTTGTTTGTGTATAATATCATGGGGACAATGAAAAACCATTTCTACCCCATCCAGAGTAGTTGAACCGCGAGCAACGTTCTTGTGCTTGCAAATTCATAATGCGTTGCACCAGCCTCGTACCAAACTGGCAATTTGCGAATTTCCGTCACCCGTAGTAACTGCAAGAGAAGCCTTAACTATCACTGAAAGAGCTCATCTGGTGCACAAAGTGCACCCCATCACTAGAGGAGTGGGTGCAGATGAACTTAACTATCACACTATAGGGATGAATTCTAATGAGCTAGAGGCAAATGTCAAGGCAACTAATAAATGGGATTTTCTTCTTAAGTAAATTTAGATTCAAAAGCAACAAAATTTGGAAAACCAAATGCAGGTTATATGTGGGCATCCAGCCATTAATAATTGAATAAAAAGACTGGTCGAAGAAGCCCCTTACATCAGTGAAAAGAATTCCAGCAACTCCAAGCATGGCGAAGCGAGCATGAACCAGCTCCGCCTGCACGTACCACTTCAAACCTTCTGGATCCTCTCCAAGCCCTAGTGGGTCAAATCCATAGTCTCCAGCCAAACTTAATTGCAGAAATTTAAAAAAAAAAAAAAAAGACTATGTTAAGCAACATGAACACCACACGTTCCTTATCTAGAATTACACACAGCAAAGAATCTTACGTTCCATCAAGATATGGAGGAGGGTCAAGCCCCGGAAGCCACGTGGGTCGCTGCTGGGTACGAACCACAGTTCGTGCATAACACCGACTGCTTCCTGGCTTAGAAGGCCGAAAAGTATCCACCACACCAAATGAGGACTTGTTTACGCTCTTAGATGCAGAGCAGACAGAAGAGGAATAGCATGATGGCTGAAAGACCAAGGCTCTTGCCATTGCTGCGGCCATTTTCATTCCTTTTCTCAATCTATAATCCAAAAACCACCTATATATAACTACCATCCAAAAACAGCTTATCTTCACTACATAACACATAGAGCACGATAACATGGCCCCCACCAAGTATACACTCAACTTTTAAGCCCAATAAAAAATGAACACTTGGAATTTAAGAGGTGGCTTATATTCGTGAACAAGAATAAGGAAAGAACAAATAGAAATCACACAGTACTCTTCACCATACCATGGATAACAATTGCGTAATGCATTGCTGCATCATTAAGAAGTAATACAACAATAGTATCAGTCACCAAATAACTATCAACGATGTAAAAATCTTATACAACTGAAAATTCAAGCTAGTCGTAGACAACAGTCCAAAATACAGTTCAGAATTTCCAAGACAGACCATGCGAAAACCCACCCTAATGACACTGAGCAGTGGTCAAGTAAAGGGCATTCTTCACACCTTGTCATCGCCTGCTGGATATGCTGAAGGAGCTTACTTTCATAGGGGTTGCAATTACTAGCGGAGCCTCAGGAGAATCAGTGACTGCAAACTTGTCATGCATGAAACGACTGTCAACAATTGAGTCATCCTTAAGGACTGTCTTATAGCAGTAGCAGCTCTTAAGGCCCTCTTGATTTAGGTAGCAATCGTGCGAGCCATTCTTCACCTGCTGGAAATTCCATATCACACTAAACTTGCCCACAGTTGCAACCAAATGGCGTTCCTGCTTTCCATTCTCCGTGACCTGTGAAATTTTGAAACACCATATATGTTTAATTTTCATCTGCGTATGGAAGGACACACGGAACCAAATGACTAGCACAGGGAATATTACTCTTTTAACTGCAACATTTGGTCAGAATGAAGAAAAGCAACAGTATTTAAAATAGAATCAAGTCTATTGTAAAGCCATTTTGGCCAGATAAAATTTAACTAAAAACATATTTCAGATGTAAAGCTAGATACAGGAAAGGCACCCAATTGTGCAAAATAACACAATAGCTGTGCTGCAGTAACATATATAATCATATCAATTAGCTTGTTGGAGCATGACCATGGCCTTTCAGTGGCTTAGATCTGCATGAAAATTTGCACAGGAAAACAGCTAGCTTCCACTTCATTTTGCTTGGCATTCTAGAATAAGTCCAACATAGTAAGGGAGAACACCCAGGGAAGAAAGGCAAAGAGACTTAACAGGCACAAACAAAACACAAGGTAAAAATAAAATCAAGTATTTTGGTCAGAGACTGCTACAGTTGACAACTCTAACATGACTTTCCAAACAACCTAGCAAGAGCTCAAACTAGTCAATTGAAGGTATAGCTTATTGGAAACTGGACAAGAATCTAGAAAACATAGTGTCTCAGTCTAGTAAAGTTCATCAAGCAATGAGGAGCTATAAAAGGAAATTCATAATGGCCTATGGAAACAGAAAATCTTTGGAAGGGAAACACACAAATCAAGCAAAGAGCAGTGGAGAATAACCAAGTACTGTGGAGAATACATTAGAGCATCTTGTCTGGACAGTCAGAATAAACATTTAGAAGCCCTTGTTCAAAGGGACAGTCCACCGCAGAAAATAATTTTAACCACAGAACAAATTTTAGACGCCATGATTTCAGCGACATGCCATGCAAGTAATTTACTTCAATTCACAAAGCATGAATCCTAAAAGACATGATGGACACTATAAATCCCATATAAAGCAGTCTTCCATATAGAAGAAATATGTAAAACAAAATTCTGGATGCCTTGACGTTATCGTAGGACATCACTGTGCAATATTTTCACAAGAATCAACAAACTTAGATGGAAGATGTAAATCAACCAGACTTACTTATAAATCTGAATACTGAATAATGAAGAGCAAATTTTTTAACTTCTATATTACTTATTCTACAACCTATTAACAAAAACCACTTTTTTTTCTCAAAAACTCTCTGCAGAAGAACTACATATCAACTAAACAAGTAAATAGAGGTTTCTACTACATCTCACATATGCTGTATATGAGATTGCATATATGGAAAACATTCAGTCAAAAAGAGAGAACACAATAATGAAAACAGGCACAAATGACTTAGTTCACTTGCATCCAGATAGATTGCAATTCTGGCAGCCCTAAAACTAAAGAATTACACACAGCCATAAGCATTGATGAAAATGCGGACAAAGGGAAAAAAAAGTTCAATGATACTATCATTTGTGACAAAAGCCTTCAAATTCTAGTATGTCAAATAGCAGCTAAACAAAGCCACAAAAGCATCAGACAGCTAGAAAGGAAATGTGCACACTTACCCATGAAAATTGAGCATTGCGGAATTTTTTATTAGCCCCAGCTAAGTGTGAATCCAAAGGACTCAACTTCAATAATCTGGGTGCTGCAATCCTGTTTCCCATACGACCACTAAAACCTGTCTTTGTCTTACCATCCTTGTCTGTAAACAGAGTACAGATGAGAATCAAATAAGTATCAGTAGTACCCAATATCCATTTCCCGTCAAAGGTGACATCAACATGAGTAATAGGTGAACCCAGACCAGGAAAAGCTGTTTTGGCCTGCCTCATAGAATTGATTGAATACAATCTGATTTTCCCATCAAGAGACCCAACAACAATTGATCCATCACCAGTACTTGCAAAACACTGAAAGTTTGTTCCCCTCGAAAACTGGTGCCCCTGTGTCCAATTCAGGACAGGAGCACTGGCTGTTGCAAGATTCTGAACAATCCCATTGCGGTCACGCATATCCCACCTACAAAGCCTATTATCATCCAATCCCAAAAATGTCGACCCTGATGGATCCAACTGGGCTCCCTTACTGTCATTAGTAATATCCCTCATAGTAATATCAGTTCCATCCTTCCCAAATTTCCACTGTGTGACGATCTTCCCAGTCTCAATATCAAGTTGATGTAACCCAGTAGAATGTGGTTTTACTTCATTAATTGGACTCATAAGCAGCATATTAGTCTCAGCACGCATGAGCAGCGCCTTCTTAGGAGTTGAATGAACCAAATTCGAACCACTCCTTTGGTCTCCACTTCCGAAATTGACATAGACACCTTTTCCATGAATACCATGACTAAAATTCTTAACAACCTGAATACCTGAATCACCAACCAAGAAACTGTTATCCAGTGCACCCAATGCCAAACTCTGTATCCCTCCATTTGCTGCCTCTTCAAACTCCTCTCTTAAATCCTGATTACTCCTAATTGGAGTAACTGATCCAGGGCCTTTCGAGAAAGTATCTTCAGCATCTTCCCACATAGAATCATCAGCCTTTTCAGGGTTAGCCCATCCAAGAAAATCTTTACCGTAAACTTTAACCTGATTAGCTTCATTATTCTCAAACCCATAAGTATTTTCAAACAGACAATCGTTGTACTTCGTAAGAAAAACACCATAGTCCTCATCATTAAAAAACCGCATGGCCCAAACACCATTAGCAACAAAATCAATACGACGCTGGTCTTTAAAAGTCTTTAATTGCATCTCAACACTAACTTTTACCCTAACTTTATTACTAACCTTTAAAACCCACCACAGACCTTCCTCCTCTTCAGATTCAGATTCTGATTCTTGTCCGTGGGCCTTCATTTTGGAGGTTTTAATGAAGGAATAGGAAGTGAGTTTTTCTGACAGGACCCATTTGGCTTTCGGGGTGTTGCCGCCAATATGGAGATAGAGTTTGAGTGCGTTTTTGAGATTGGGGTTTTGAGTTTGTGGACTCGCTGAAGATGGGTACTTGAGCTTGAGGGCTTTGAGCTTGGCTTCGACTTCATCGAAGGAAGAAGGGGTTTTGGGTCTTTTTTCAGAGGTGGATTTCTCTGGAGTTTCGTAGCTTTCTTCTTCTGTTTCTTCTCCATGGTATTCTGATTCAGAATCTGAGAGATCGAGATCTTCGCGGCTGTGACCGGCTCCCATATTTTTTCTTTTTGGTAATTACAAACGGAGCAGAGAAAGAGACTGGAATTGGAAGATGGGGTGAGATTTGGGAAAAGAAGCGGTGAAGTGCAGAGAGCGCCAACTTCAAATTTTGAAATTGGATCGTTAGGCAGTTTTGGGCTTCGGCTCTTCTCTTGGATTTATCATTGGTAGGTTAGGGTTTTTAATGAAATGAATCAAGAAGCTTGACGGGTTACCGACTATCACCGGTTGGTACCAATGAATTTAGGATTTATATGGGTCGGATTTAGACCAATAGACCTGCACCCGATACCAACGAATACCGGGTCCTTGGTCTGACTCCCCCACAAAATAACCTTAACGCAATCTCAAAAACAAACACGCATCACAAATTTAGCAACTGTAGGCTGTAGTTGTAGGAGTCAATAACAAAGGCAAAAGCTGACGAGGATTTGTGTCAGCCATAAGTGCATTGTTGTACAGGAATTGTCTCTTTCCTACAAGTCACCTCAATTTGGCTAACTCCTGCAGTACCATCGCCTCCACTAGCTTTCATCATTTCCCTCACCCTTGCTACATCATCCCATCTCCCTGTTATTGCATAAAGATTTGACATCAACACGTATAGGCCGCCGTTTCTGTCATTCAGTAAGTATAATTTTTTTGCCAAATATTCCCCAAGTTTCACCTCTTGATGGATGCAACAAGCGTTGAGCAAAGCACCCCACACAGCAGAATCAGGTTCATCCTCCATATTGTTGATGAATGAAAATGCTTCCTCAAATAAACCTGCTTGACCAAGGAGACCGACCATGCATGCACAGTGTTGCAATGTTGGCACCATAGCAAACTCTTCAGTCATTATCTGGAAGTACCTCCTTCCTTCGTGAACAAGACCCCCGTGTGTGCAAGCAGCTAAAACTCCTAAAAATGTGATGTTATCAGGTTCTACCCCTTGCTCTCGCATTTCAGAGTAACAAGTTAGAGCCTTTTGCTCAAAGCCATACCAACTGTAGCCCGATATCATCGTGTTCCATGTGGCTAGACATGGTTCATTTATGCTACTGAATACCTTTTCTGCATGCGCTATGCTTCCGCACTTGGTATACATGTCTATAAGAGCGGTTCCAACAAAATCTTCCACTTCCAATTTGTTCCTGAGAATGTAACTGTGAAGTCTCTCCCCGAACTGCAAGTATCCAAGTTGGGAACAAGCAGACAGTAAACTAGCAATAGTGATGGCATCTGGATTATGTCCATACATCTTCATTTGACAGAAGAACTCTATTGCATGACTTGCCTTTCCAGCTTGTACACAGCCAGATATTACTGAATTCCAACTGATTAATAGTTTGTCTTGCATTTTGGAAAACAAAGAAAATATAGCTTCTATGTCACTAAACTTAGAATACATACTTATTAGACCATTTCCAACCAAATTATGGGCGTCCAACCGACTCTTAATTGTATAACCATGAAAAGAAAGCCCAATGCTCTTGTGAGCAGGGTTAGTGATCCCATGAAGGATACTAACCATAGCAACTGAATCTAGTTTCATGTCTAACTGCTGCATTTGAGAAAAACAGTCCACCACCAAACCCAAATTTCCCGTGTCAGCGTAGCTTGAAATAATTGCAGTTAAGGCAACCAAGTTCTTTAGTGGCGAGGACCAGTAAAGCCATTCTGCTGAACGTGTGCTCCCGCATCTTGCATACATACTAACTAATGAAGTAACTACTGATGCATCATTGACAAGGCCCACTTTGACAGCATAACAATGTATAGACTCTGGATTAGTATTTGCTAACAGAAGACTCATAATGGAAACATGATTGACCTCCAAACCTTCCTCTATCATTTGCTTGAATACAAGCATTGCCTCATCGAGAAAACCATTCTGGCCATAGGCACATATCATAGTGTTCCAAGAAACCACACCTTTATCCATTGTTTCTTCAAACATAAATTCTGCTGCTTCCAAATCCCCACATTTGGCATACATCGAAGTAAGCGCATTTTTCACTTGAGAGTCCAAATCAAGCCCAGACTTAATTCCAAACCCATGAATTGACTTCCCTTGAAACAACAATTTAAGTTCCCCACAGGACGGAAGCAAACCAACTAATGTACTGTGATGAGGGCAGAAACCCAATTTAAGCATCTGAACAAAAAGCTCCAAGGCATTAAAATCGTACCCATTTCGTGAATACCCACAAATCAAGGCATTCCAAGAAACAATATCCCTCAGAGGCATACAATCAAACACTTTATGCGCATAGCTTACGCACCCCAATTTCATATACAGATTAAGAAGAGCAGTACTGATATAGACAAGCTGATCAATACCCGATTTTATCAAGTGGGTTTGGATTTGAATTGCTTCTGCAATCGAAACTTGTGGATCTGAACGTGAAGTGAATGAAGTACAGGATTTAAGAAGTAAAGAGAAAGTGAAGTCATTTGGCTTAGAGTTGGATTGCAGTAATCGGTGAAAAAGAGCTAGTGTTGATTTGGGTTCTGTGGCTTCAATTTGCGATTTGAGTAGAGAGTGGAAGTAAGGAAGATTGAGTTTTGAAGGCGGAACTAGAGAGGAGGCCAAGGTCATGCTATTTGATCTTTTGGCGCGAAACTTGGCCGTGGACTGGTGCCGGTTCGGTTCTCAATCCATTAGTGATTGATTGAACAAAATATATATATTACGAGCTCGTTCGTGGTTAATGAAAAAATTACATTGTTTTCTATAATGGCCTTACATTTTTACTAAAACTTGTATTTTTTTCCCTTAAAACTTTATTGAATATAGCATTTGGAACCATATAAAACCATATACATATCACACTAATACCTTCCTGTACATGCAGCTTAAAGAAAAAGATCACTGTACATGATTTTCAGATTTCACTTTCTTGCTTTCCAACTATTTTTAGTCAAACTATGGCTAGAGTGGAACTGCCTTATTGTTTAGCATTTCAAGGTGAAAATGCACAAAACCAAATTGCTATGATACATCATGATCACGAGAAAAAAGCTCCTTCATTCTTCAAAAATCCATTTCTCTGGGTTTCTCATGCATCCATTTTTAACCCACACAGCATAGCTTTCTCCAGACGTAGCAACCTGGAATTCCTTGGAGGGAAGGAGGTCCCCAAGTTCCATCTTTGGTCCAATCTTCATTATGATATTATCATTTATTGCCGCCATATACAGATCAGATTCCGCAGCCAAAATTTGCACCCTACTTCTCGAGTCAACCCCATAGCTCTTCCTGATTGAGGCCAATTTACTAATATGTTCCTTCAGCCCCCAGACGAAGAAATGATCATAAAACTGCCAAAAAAAAAAAAGCAGAAAACATCACCATATTAGAGATTTGCTCATTTGCAGCACTGTTACTATTACAAGAGTAAATAAATGAATAAATAAGCAGAGAAGATTGAGCAGAAGTTACTATGGTTGGATTCCCAGGATGAGTAAGAATGTAAGCATATCCTTGCATGACCTTGTCTGATGGGAATGGCCAATTTTGTTGAGTGGAGCCAGTATCATGATTTTCAATAAAAGTCACAGCATTTTGAGGCATAATGCCAATCAATCCGGGTGGATTTCCACTGGAGTCTTTCAACCTCCACAACTCTCCCTGGACAGCAGCTTGAAGAACCCCTTTGGTTGTAAAATCAAATGCTCTGATATTACCACCAGAAGCTTGAATCCAATCTTTTAGTGCATTACGATGCACATCCTGGTCATAATCAGGTTTCCAATCTTGCCCATAAGAAAGTGAATCCCATTTCTCACCAACAGCAAAATCTGGTGAAGTTTGTGCCATATAAATTTTTGAAATACTTGGAGCAAAGCCCTTTACAAAATCAAATCGCCATCCATCAAACCCAATTTCTGACTTCAACCAATTCATCCAATCTGATAGCTCTTTCTGAACTCTTAGATTGAGATGATCAATATCAGGGGCGGGCGGATAGTCCTCTCCTGTATCAGGATTTCCTGTCCCGTCAGAAAAGACAGTGTCATCACAGCAAATGAAGGATGGACCCCAGTCAAGGCGATCATCATCAGTTCCACCTTCAAAGATGCACCAAATTCCTCTCTCATCTTGATACTCAGCAGTCCTATGATTTATCACGATGTCAGCAAGGCATTTAATTCCTTTCTGATGAAAACCCTGAATTAGTGATTTTAATTCATCTTGGTTTCCATATTTTGATGCATTGAGATCATATAGTCTTCCTGGCATGTATCCTAATTCAACATTTGATTGAAGGAAAGTCAGTCGATTTATCCTGTTGAAATAAAATCAGATATTTGAAAAAACTAGAAACCGTAAAATTTCTTGGTTTCAAACATTCATCAAAAGTTATCAGTCTTGGTTATTAATGGATAGTCATATGTTCCCATGAATCCCATATCATGCAAGCATCTTAACCTTAATAAATGCAATTACAGATGAATTACAGACACAGAATCTGGAAATGATAAATTGTTCAAAAAAAATACCTTGAGGTGAAACTGATTGGGAAGGTGGAGGAAGCCAGACATGGGTAACTCCAGCATTAGCAATATCAGGAATTGAATTCTTCAGTGAGTTGTACCATCCTCCTGCCTCGTTACATGATTCCCAGTTGAACGCCTGTCATGCCATAATCAAACAGTAAACTTCCGTAATCTTGCACATGCTCGCCACTAGGTAATATATCATAGATAGTAAGTTCATTCCAAACCTGAAATAATAGTGCAGCAGATGTGATGAAAGGAAAGATTGAGAGAAAGTAGAACCACGAGAGAAATCTAACAATATTGCTTTCACTCATCTTTCTTGGTGCTATGGCCGCGTGGTGAACCCAGTTTGCAGACATATTCAGCAAGTCTGTATTAATTTATCTACAAGTTCAAGGCATGAAAGATTAGAGAAACCAATATACTAAATAAACACAAAGAAACATTGCATAAAATTTAATGAAGCATACAATCAAACATTTTATGTGCATATACTAATTTCATGTACAAGAACATAACACAATTAATGTAGTTTTACATCACAATTTTATGAATGAACCTACTATGATGCTGTGCAACTAGATCAATATTGAACCAATAAGCACATACAATTGTTTTTAGTATTATTATTTCAAAGTTTAATTAACTAGCACATAACCAATTTATACAGATGCATGCCACCCCACTTTAGTGGAGTGGCATTATTTTGACAGGAAATCTGACATACTAACTATTTGTACCAAGGAAAAAGATCCAGAATTTAAGACGATGGAACCTGGGGAATTTCTTAATATTGACAAAGACAGATGCATAAATTTACAGGGTACAGGGTACGTGGATTTGCTCTCACTCCATCACGAAAGAGTTGTGTTTTAATTTCCGTTGTTAGCACTTAAGAGATGATTTCTGAATAAATATCAAAACTGAGTTTTAAATCTTGAAGTGAAAATGAATGAATATAATTCAGGTTTGTTTGTTTTATTTTGATATTTTTTTAGGAGATCTTTTTTGTAGATATTGTTTTACCAACTACAATATAAACATTTGCATAATTTATACCATAAAATTAATTGAAAATGAATAGCTGGATGGTTGGAGTGGATGAGTAATATTATATAAATTTGAAGGATGAGCAAAGAAAAAAACAAATGGAAAAACAAAATAAGAGCTAATTAAATAAGATGAGCTATTAAGTGAGGATGAGGGTGTAATCAAAATTGACCTTTTAAGAAAAAAAAAAGTATATTTCCTAAAAATTGGATCCTTACTCTTCCCATTGATTATTTGCTTCCATATTAAGAAATCCAGCACTGCATAATAACTAAAACGGTCAAAGAAAAAGGGAGAAACTTTGAAATCATAGATTCTTTAAAGCATATAATATTTGATACAATTAAGGGAAGCTCCTATATCTTACATCCTCTCTCTAACCAAATCACAAAAGCAATTGATTTGGGGATCAATTAAAGGCAATTATTTACTTCATTTGTGGGATAAAAAAAAAAAAACAATCTACGAATTTTATATATATATATATATATATAAAATAAAAATTAACAATTAATATAAAAATTAAACTATAATAATTAATAAAATAAAGCATCACAAAATATAAAATAATAACTCATTAGTTAGTGCAAATAAATTATTAAAATTAAAATATAATTAATAAAAATATCAACTTAAAAAAAATTAAAATTAAAAATTAAAAAATAGTACATGACAAAATAACAAGCTACAACAATTTAATAAAAAAAAATCAAATTTTCAAAATAATTTATCATATTTATTAATGTTGTTAAGACAATTGAAAAGGAAATTGTGCAGTCTTCAATTCACTATATTTTGCCACTAATAAATAAAAAAAATTTAAGATTTAACAAATTGAAGAAATTTGAAAAGGGCAAAATGTGACATAATTTGAGAAATATGAAATTCAAATAAATTAATATTTCAAGTGCTATAAATATATTAAAATTACCTAAATTTATTTTTCTACTTTGATTTGATGTCGGTGAGACTATTAATTATATATGGAGCTAACGCATGCTTGACAGCTTGTAACACCCGAAACTTTTTCAAAAAATGAGGGTCAAAGCGCAATCCCTTCTGAATATATATAATCACATGGCACACCTGCATTGCTAATTGCAACGTTTATCAGATACATCACCATATAATCAATACGAAACTCACATTAAAAGTTTATCAAAACACTTTATATGCTATATATATATATAACTTATCTTAAATAAAAAATGCTAGTTAACTATCTAATTCAACATATCCTAGATCAATAACTTCTCTATACATAATCAACAAACTCCTGTCAATCATATGCATACATTTCAATCATTATTTACTGACCATACATATCAACAAAAACCAGCTATTCCCATTAAAAATTTAAACAGGTTTATATTATATTATTATAGAAGTTGTGAAATAAACACACTTCAGTTACCTATATACAAAAAAATTTCTTAACTTGCCAATAATAAATAAACAAGACTATAGAGAAACTCACACAGAACATAAAAAGCAACCCTTGAAGATCCTCAAACTTCCGGACTTCTAAGAAGGAATCAAAACCCCAACCCGAACTCAATAACCCATCAACAGCCGGGCATCGAGTAGAACAAAACTGCAAGAACAAAATCCCCTTCTCCTCATCATGAAAATAACTAATCCTCCTCCAATTAAACCAATCCTTCAGTTCTTTATCAACAAAGAACAATTTATCAAGATGACTCCAAAATATTTATATAAACAACACCATAATCCGAATAAAATTAACATAATTTCTCTATTACAATTATTAAGAGGAGAAATAATAATAACAATGAATTGGAAAAAAAAACCTTATTAGTTAGTCGCCGCTTCGTTGCATTGTGGGCGTTCTTGTGGAAAGGAGCTAGAGGGGATGGTTGTAGAGTAGGAGATTGAAGGGCTTGCATGGTGGTGGTCACGGTGATGGTGGTAGTGGTGATGATACTGGTGGCAGAGAAGATATGGAACCGATGGTAGAGAAGAGAGGTGCCTGTAGGCAATGCTGAATCAGAGTAGCAATCTAGTATTAATGAACATAAGAAAAATTTAGACCAAAATCATCACATATATTCTCTCTTCAAAAAGTTGTTCGCACAAATGAACATAGATAAAATTGGATGCAGCACTTTCTAAACAAAAATGAACCATAAAACGACATGCTTCATATCGATCACCCAAAAGTTGTGCTACTGAATTACTTTGCACTACAAGCTTGCCTACTCACGGACTTGTATTACACAACAATTTTAATGGTCAGTATTTTACACTGATTAAAGAAGTACAGACTTGTGAACTGCAAAATTTTATGTAGAATCAACATCTGGCTCATCTTGTCCTATGTAAAGCTCGAAATCTTCAGGACTCCATCTGCAGATTAAGTGAAGTCGGAAGGTAGCCATCTTTATCCCTAATAATCACTGCACACAAGTAATGTAAAAAATTAGGCCACCTTCTCTAACTATAACAAAGAATAAAATAGACAAAATGATACGAAAACTAGCAGAGCTCCTGACCATTAGTAGCAACACAGTATTCTATACATACATCAAATCCTGTGCTAGTAAAAAATCAAGGTATAGTGGCTCAGGCAGATAACAAAATAGCTATGGGTTGCATCTCTAAGCTATCATAAGATTGATAGCAAATGGACATAAACATATATATACTAAGCAACCACTCAAAATAAAAGCACAAAAACACAAACTTCTAGATAAAATAATTGCTACTCGCACAGAATCTGGTATTTGCTTCTTCCCACTTTCAAAGAATCAGAGTTCAGACCCTCATCACCTACAAAAATCCGGTTTAAATCTTCATTCATAGTTGATGTCAGATTTTGATAAGAAAACGTTTCAAAACTCTTCAGTTTCCACTCGTTATCACTTTTGTAAGTTTATTAGCAACATTTATTTTCCATTGCTTGAGGTGGAAAACAAAGAGTTTTTTCTTTTCTTTTTTCCACTGCTTTTAACTTTTGTAAGTTTATTAACCACCCAAGAGCAAAATGGAAGCCAAAATGAACAATACCTATGAAGCATACAAAGTGCCACATAGCACTAATAGCATGAGGTGGCAAAATTCATGCACTTAGTTATTAGATATTTTATATAGACTATTTTCTTTTTTTTACTTGTACGTAATTCTCTTTTTTTTTGTAATTTTGAACAATCTAATTACACCTGTAAAAATTAGGAACATTCTTATAAATCGAATATATGCTAAAACATTTTGTAAAATTATAATATGATAGTTTTGTCGTAGAAAACTATTTTCTAGCGTTGTAACATTTTGTTAATCAAGGATTATAGTAGCGAATTCTCGGCCAAAATTAGGCAGAGTATACTCTATCTTCTTGAATACAACATCATGTTGTACAAAAAATTAGATGTTATGACAAGAAAATCCAAGAATGTCCCCGCCTCTTTATAAATACACCCAATCTTTATATGTACGATACAAAATAACAACTTTTCCTATTTACAGCTTCATAAAAAACTATGCTCTCCATGCAAAAGGCTCATCAATGCCACCTTTGCGGGCCGAAAAAAAAGAGCCAAGGAACCATTGTTAGGCAAAAATCCAATACAGCAGTTAAATAGCTAAACTTTTTTGCAAGTAAAGACTAAAGTATCAAGCTATCTCCATTTATATAATTCATCTTGTTGAGGTGCCATGAAGGAAAATTCAATTCGTAAAGCAAAAACCTTTGAATATCGAAACATTAAACAAAAATGAGAAAGACCTACAAAATAATCATTTCCTAAAATGGTAGAACTCATCCAGCCAGTCTACTTCAGTAACTATTTTAAAATAGACTTGCAACTCATAGACATTGTATAATAAAATAAAAAATAATAATAAAGGAAGGATCTTTACCAGTTTTGGAGCTATAATAGAAGCAAAAGTATTTTGTTAAAAAAAATAGAAGCAAGAGTAATGGTTTTCTCTGGTTGGAGAGTGATACCAATGTATCCCCTGAAGGAACAACTTTCACTCTTGCATGGTATCACGAACGATCCGACGTCGCCATCTCTTAAAACAGCTAGCTATATGCAATCTATACAACAAAACCAATTCAAAAACAAATCAATAACAAATTGATAATTCAAGACTCGGTCCACAAGCAATTGCACAATTGAAGATCAACTACAAATCAAAAATATCAGCAATGCACAAACAGAAAGACAAAAAACTTCAAATCCAAAGCATCAGATTCATTGAAACTCAAAAAAAAAAAAATGATCAGAACATCTTTAAATAGGTTTTTTTGGTATTTTTTATGTTGTATTTTCAAATAGTTGAAACCTTTACAATTATTGAAAACATAAAAAAAAAAAAATCATCAAGAAACAAAAGTTCCAATGCAATAAAGGGGTTGCTTAAAATTTTTATTTTATGTTTGAAAAGAATCATTAAATAATATTTCACTAAAAAAGGAATATGGCCATGAGAAACCTAAAAACACAAGAAAATGATGGTTTTATGCAACTAAAACTTCAAGTGGAATAAAAAAAGGAAAGGAAAAAAGTGAGTGGAAAGTAATAATTGTCATAAAGAAATGAAGAAGTCACAGGGGAAGACAAATAGCTATTAGAAAAACATTTAGCACTGGCACCTAAGAAGTTACTACTACCAAGCTTCATTGTTTCAGGAATTACAAATAAAAGAAAACCATTGATTGACTACTACTAGAAACAAGTAAAACGACAAGAAATCTACTTAAGATTTCCAAGCAATAAAAAGTTACAAAAGTATTGAAAATCTGCTCTAATGACAAGAATGATCTATAAAATAAATGGATTTAAAAGTCTTAGAGGCTTTCAGCATCTGCATAATTAGTTTCAGCAATTATAAATATGTATGATTATATTAGGTTGAAAAAAAATAAAAGAAGAGATTAAATATATAGATCAGGTAATTAGGAAATCAAAATCACAAAAGAATAGACGATTTTGTTTAATCAATACAACTTAAAAAACACAAATGTAGAACAATAATAAAATTGTAAGGCAAATACAAACTGAATTGAACAAAAATCATCATAAAAAAAGAGAATTGTACCTGATTGATAAATAGCATAACAGAAAAGAACCAATCCAAAGACCCAAAGAAGAAGAAAAATTCAGAGAACTTTTGGTCTGCTCCTGATTCTGCAAGAAAAAAAACACAGAGAACTTTAAATATAAATATATATGATTATATTGGGTCAAACAATATAAAACAAGAGTTTAAAGATATAGATCAGGTAATTAGGATATCCTAGGTATCCACCCTATTTGACACAGCTTCAAGGATGAAGAATACTCATTCCTTGAATACAAAGGATGTACCTCATTAATCCAGTCGGCTAGCTCTTCTGGATTCTTTATGGTTGCTGACAAACATATCAATTGAACTTTTTTTGGGCAGTAAATAACCTAAAAATAGTAAACAACACACCAGATAAATCAATGTGATAAGAAATTGGGGATATAAATGAAGAAAGCTAAATAATAACATCACTTAGAAAATGAACTTCATCCAAAACAATAACGTCAACATGAAAGAGTCCACTCCTAGAGGAAACCATTCCAATGCCGCATGAGAAACGCTTAAAACCACCAATTTCATAATTTTTGATTCAATGAGATAAAATTAAAAATAACGAAGCTACATAGATTATATATATGTGTGTGTGCTGGGAAATGCTTTAAGTTCTTGCTCCTCTAAAGGCCCAGCTGATATCTTTACAGGATAAAGCAATGCAACTTATGATACCATGTACTGTTGCCTCGTTCTTGGCTTCTTATTGAAATTTTTTAGACAACCATATCCTCTCTCTCCCAAAACCATCCTCTTTGATTCCTATAAAATAGGTATGATGAACTTGAAACCTACCAAAATTTATTGAAGGAAAAATCAAATATGAACATAAGGACATAAGCTCACATATAAAACTATCAATGTACTAATATAACATAAAATCAATCCAAAATAAAGGATTTTGGTTGAAACACAAACAAATACTAAAAGGATATTATATAAAACATGCTTAGACATATAATTGAAATAACCTATTATAGCTTATGCATTTGGACAGAATAAAAACACAGATACAGAGTTCTAAAACTCTTATGTCAAAAGTGGTAGGTAGTGAAATAGCAGGTTCCCTATTTTTAATTATCTTAGGATTACAATCAAAAGCAGCTTTACATTGGTGCAACCAGTTAAGCTCTAACATCTAATTGATAAAATGAATAGCGAAGACAAGAAAGCTTATTAATTGGCCTGAAATGACAACCAAGACATAGAGACATCCAAAAGACATAATTTTTTGGTTAAATTTCCAATTTTTTCATAGGCACTATTCAAGTTGAAATCAGTTGAGGGGCATTATCTATTGAATAGCTAAAAAAAATTCTCCACAAACTTTTTAAAATTTAATTGAGATTAAATAAGATTACCTGAAGTTGCTTGCTAGCCACAAAAAGGGTTGTACCAGCAACCAAGAGAGATCTAATTTCCATACTAATTGAAAAGTAATGATCAGTTGAGATCATATTAGACCAAAAAACCAATCCAATCGACATCCTGAGGGTTGGAGCTTACAGCAGTACACCAACATAGATGAAAAAAATAAAAAATAAATACCTCAAATAAAATAGAAGGCAGAGGAGAGAATGATAGTGGTAAGAGAGTTTGATATTTCTTCAATAGTCTGAAAAAGAAATTATTTTCATTAGAGTCCATTGCCACGAAGAACCTAATCAATTGTCATTCATTTGATAAATTCTTTAATCTCCAAACTATATACTAAAATCTAATAAAAAGTTATCATAATTGAAGCAAAGCCAAAAAGCAATCAGATCAATTAAAAATTACCATAATATGTGTTGGTGATATAATGAATAAATCACCAACCAAAAAGTACTGTCATATATCAAAAGTTCAATAATATATGCATTGATTAAATGTAATTATACATAAGAATTAATAACATATAAAAACCAAACCTTTCGGTTTTTGATCCGTAGTAATCCATTGACATAAAAATAGCTTAATTCTCTTGAATTTATCTATCAAAGAATAATTAAAAAAAAAACAATTTTAAACATTCATTAAAACTATGTAAATCAAAATCAATGTTATATATATGATGTCTCTCACACATTAATAAAAAATCAAATGAATAAACAAAACAAATATACAAAAAGAAAAGAAATAAAAATTAATTAAATAAAATTTTTTTTATTAGAGAGAAAATGTGTATACTAATCAATAAAATTGCTTCACATCTCATAAATTCAACTCCAAAAACATTCGCTTTCACATCAAAAATTTTAGCTCAAATCTTCTTCCTGTTAATACTTAAAGAGATGAAGAGAGGCAGAATTCAATCAATATTAAATATAATATTCTTCATTTGTTCAGAAATTGGAGGATTTTAACTTGCCTGTACTCCATCAATGATACAACGATCGCCAAGACCGAGTGATGAACGCATTAACAACAACTCTGCATGTCATAGTGGACATGAATTTGCAAAGAAAGAAAAGGTGTCTACAGAGAAAAATAGATATATAAGGCACAGATCAATTAGTGAACAATATTCCTCCAAATCGTGTTAGGGTGACAAAAGAAGAAGAGAAAAGAAGATATCAACGATGATTAGGGCGAGAAGAAGTGACTGTATTCGTTGAAAAAAATAATACGGTTCAATGGGAAAAAATAGGGTTACAGAAGAAAACTTTTTTTAATATTTAATTCTAATAATTTAAATATTTTTAATAGAAAAATATTCTGAATTTTTAGAATTTAACACATAAGTGTTTAGAGCTGAATACTGAATTATGAGGAGGGGTACGTGTCAAAATTTGGACTGAATGACTTTGGAACTCAGCATTTAATATACCAATATA
>CATIWM010015002.1:0-23470 GCA_949671775.1 Mallotus repandus | reverse complement strand
TATAATAAATTTGATATTTTATCATAAAGTTCTCATTTTTATGGTAAAAATATCATCTTTATTATTTTTATATATTTGTTGCTATCACCTTTATTTATATATGTATTTATTTATGCATTTTTACTATTTTTAGTGTTTTTTGCAATTTTTATTGTATTAATGCTTTTTATGATAAATTTGATGTTTTTATCATAAAGTTTACATTTTTATGGTAAAAATATCTCCTTTATCATTTTAAATTATGTATTTCTGTATTTTATTTCTTTTTATCAATATTCCAGAATTTTTATTATTTTTATTTCCTTATTTCTGCCATGCATATGTATTTATCTATTTCTGCACTTTATTTATTTTATGCTCTTTTTTCTTATTTTTGTTGATTTTATGCTTTAATAATAAATTTGGTATTTTTATCATAAAGTTCACATTTTTATGGTAAAAATATAATCTTTATTATTTTTATATATTTATTGCTTTCATCTTTATTTATTTATATATTTATTTATGCATTTTTACTATTTTTAGTGCTTTTTGCAATTTTTATTGTATTTATACTTTTCATGATAAATTTGATGTTTCTATCATAAAGTTTACATTTTTATGGTAAAAATATCACCTTTATCATTTTAAATTATTTATTTCTGTTTTTATTTATTTTTATCAATATTCCAGGATTTTTATTATTTTTATTACATTTTCCCAATTTTTATCATATTTATGTTTTTTATGGTAAATTTGGTATTTTTATCATAAAGTTAATATTTTTATGGTATAAATATCACCTTTATTATTTCAATATTTTTATTTCTGTCATTTTTATTTATTTGCATATTTATTTCTGTATTTTTATCATTTTTATTGCACTTTTGCAATTTTTGGTATATTTATGCCTTTCATGGTAAATTTATTGTTTTTATCATGAAGTTTACATTTTTACGGTAAAAAATATCATCTTATCACTTTTATTTATTCATTTCTGCATTTATTTATTTATTTATATTAATATTTTTGCATTTTTGTAATTTTCATTGCCCTTATGCCTTTTAGGGTAAAATTGTTATTTCTATCATAAAGTTGATATTTTTACGGTAGAAATGACATCCTTACCACTTTAATTATTTTTAATTCTGCACTTTATTATTTTTAATTATATTAATTGTATTTTTATTATTTTTATTGTTTTCCTTGATAAATTTACTATTCTTATCATAATGTTCACATCTTAATGGTGAAAATAATATTTTTATCATTCTTTCTATTACTTTATTTGCATTATTATTATTTTTATTGCATATTTATTATTGTTACTATTTTTATTGTTTTCTTTGTTAAATTATTATTTTCATCATAAGAGTAATATTTTTATGGTGAGAATAGTACATTTACCACTTTTATCATTTTATTTGTACTTCCCCACTTTATTCCTTCATGTTTACATCATCATAAAAATCTTATTTTATATAATAAAAAAATTGACTTCACACTAAAGTACCCAAATTTCCAAAATCTTGCATCATGCATCCATTAGCATGCTTATTTGCTTATATGTTTATTTATTCCTTTATTTATTATTCCAATTGCGGATGAATGAAATATATTAAATTGTCCTAAATGTGATGTATGCTTACATGTGTATGAGAACTAACATTTGTTTTGCAGGTTAATTAGAATAGGATTTTTATTTCTTTTTCTCTTTTTTATGTAATTAATAAAATAGGCTCTTCTAAGGCAATATAATTCTTAATCCCAATTCCCCTTTTTATTTTTTTTATTTTGGATGTATTTAATAGTGTAGGCTTTTGCTTGGGTTGTAATCCCTAATCTCTTAGCCCCCCTTTTTTAATTTTGTTTATTTGCTTGCTTACTTTGATTATTTCTTGCATGCTTGCTTGCTTACTTTTGCTTACTTTCTTTACTGGTGGACGCTTGTTTATTTATTTATTACATGATGTATGCTCGCCAATCCAATTATCCCACGTTTTATTTAAACTGACCAATGCTTGAGTGTGGTAAAATGCATCATAAAACTGAATCTAGGGTGAAGTAATGAATAATTGAGCATGATATGATAAGAAACAAGATAAGTAACTCTTACTGCTCGAACCCAGATTCTCTGGTTAGGAAAGTGGATTTTTAATTCACTTTCTTCCTATACAACTCTGGTGACGACTCCAAATCTACGAGGCCTAATCAGGCAAACCCTCTCACAAATAATAACAAATGAAAATCAACTAGATAGTCACCATTAGCCTGTGTGCCTCGACACTATAAACTCACAGATCCTATACTCTTGATCCCCGTACGATCACATAACCATTTTTTAGGACGTTTTAATTAAAATTCTAGACAGATTATGGATGAAAGAGATGGTATCTTTGAAATAAAAAGTTGCAATATTTTTATCATTTTAGTCCCTCATTTTTGTCACTTTAATGCATTAGTATTTTTAAGGTTTTCACGTTGGCAAATGCAAGTGTAAACATGCGAGTATTATAGGATTATAATTGGTTAGAAGTAAATACACATTTTTGTCATTGTAAATACGCATCAGAATTGATTAGAAGTAAAATGGATTTAAAATATATATTAAGAAGTTTTAGAGGTTAAAAAGAAAGTTAAAATGTTTAAAAGAATAATTGAATAAAATTTAGGGGTGAAATTATGCATTTTGCCATTTATTTACTACTCCAAAATTTTCTCAGCTCCCAAACAAACCCATTATAGAAGGAAAATTTCACTTAGCCAAAGGAAAAAATTGTTCCAAATTGACCTAAATCTGCTTCTTCTTCAAAGAAATCACACTAGACGAGAGCTTAAAGCATGATTAGAGTAGGCAAGGTCAAGTTGTTCTCTAATGTCCTCAGTCAGCTACTTAGTAACGATAAACAAGAGGCATTTATCTCTTTTCTCTCGCTCCCTCTTTCTAAATCTAATTAATTCTTGTTTGGATGCCAAGAAAATTTCCCATAAAATAAACTGAGATTTGCAAAAAATCATGTTTTGTTATTTGTTTTTTAGAAATAAGCTAAACTATGTTTTTTTAGATCTTGCTGCTTATGGCCTTCTCTTTTGTAATCAATCTAAATTAATAGATTAAATTGGGTGGTTTAAAAATTCTAACTTGGGAATACGTTAGGTGGGAGATGTGGGATTGGTTAAGAAAACTCCCTAAAATCTTTTGTGTTCTTGTGCTTAATCTCATTTTTTTATTCTTATTCTTGTTCTTGTTCATATTTATTCCTTCTTAAATCTCCTCTAATTTTTTAATTTTCCTCTAAACCTCAATTAGCCCTATTCACCCTCCTAAGGCTCCAATACCTTTAAAGAGAACAGAAGCAAGACCACCAAAATTACCAACCTAAGAACAAATGCATATAGGTTTTATGATTGTAGCTCCACTCAACTGTTTACTCTTTGGTTTTACTATTCATCTTTTGTAATGTAGGCAAGACACTATTTATACAAAACACATAACCTCAAGCTCTAATACTAGATTGCCGACAAGATCTGAGGGTATATGATATATATATATATATATATATATTCATTTTATTTTTCTTATTTAATTTATACCCTTTAAATTTTTGAAAAAAAAAACCAACATGTAAATGATGATTTTTTAATTTATTAACTAATTTAATATATTTATTTTAATTTTATTTTTAATTCAAACTCTTTAATTTTTTTTTAATTTCAATTTGATGCTCAATCTCTCTAATAAATGATAGTCCCCTAAGTATTTTCTCAGAAAAAATATAAGCAAAACAATGCAATAGAACACAATCAACACTAGGCAAATTGTTATCTAAAGCAAAATTAGTAAGCAAAACCTTTTTATAAAAAAAAATAATAGCGTTAGTTGCTTTCATAAGAATGCAGCCTTAATCTTGCTTGTGGCAAAAAAATATCTCTCTTTTTTTTTCTTTTTTATTTATGACACTTAACCCTCAATTTTTCTTTTGATCACTCACCACACTCTTTTCTTTTGAACTCTTGTCATCACTTATAATTTTCTCTCCATCACTATCCTTTGCCTTATATATCATTTTCAATTGATCTTTCAAGATTTGTTTAGTAGATAATAAAAATAAGGACATCTTTTGGCCTTCCCACATGAATAAGTATTTCCTTTATATCTATTATAACTCATTAGCCTCTTAAATTGCCAAGGCTACCCCAAAATAATATGACCAGCTTGCATTCATACTATGTTACACGACACCTCATAGAATAAATGCAACAAACACATAATCACAACAATACAAAGCATGGTAGGATATGTTCTAGTAACAACATCTGTTTATGTTTTCTTTTATTTCCTTTTGCTTAAATTAAGGAGGGGTTTTTTCTTCACTTGACATCATGCCAAGTGGTTTTTCCCCTCAAATAAAGTGAATAAAATCTAATCTTATAAAAAATGTAAAGCATAGGTACTACACAAAGCATGGCAAGGCATGGCATGTTAAAGTAAGATATGACATAGCATACATGTTTATTTTTTAACAATCTAGGACATATCATGCATATTATAGTTTATTATTTAAGCATGCTAAGAACAACAATGAGATAAAAAATTTTAATCCTGAACATAACATAACATAACATAACATAAATGGCTACTATTGCATATGTAGCCTCCCTTTTGCTTCACTTGCTTTAATTTTTGGAGGGGCTTCTGATGCACCATTTTGAGTCATGATTGAGAAATTTATGCAAAAACAATTAAAAATAAGTTTTTATAGAACATTTTTAATTAAAAAGGGAAAAATATGATAAATGATATGAATTTATGCAAAAAGTGATGAAAATAGTGAACAACATGAAGAAAAGGGTGAAAATTTTAGTAAAATGTGTAATTTTTGGTATTTTTATGAAATTTGTGACAACATAAAACAAATCCAAATATTTATGATTTAATATGGAATAAGCCAAAAATATGCCAAAATTGATGGTTTTATAATTAAAAAGGTTTTTATTAATTTAAAAAGTTAAAATGATATAAAAATTGACATAAAACATGTGAATGATATGCTATGCATATAGCATGATGTGATGGACCTTAAATATGACAATCATATGAATTTGTAGTAGAGATTCTCATCTTAATCCACTTTGGATACCAAACAAGGACGTTTGGATCTTAAATAGAGAAATTGAATCCAACAAGGTATAGAATGTTTAACTTAAGATCCAAATGCATAATATGCATGGAAAAAGGTGAAAAGTATGGCTATAAAAATATTAGGAACTAGAATTAATAAATGTCTTTAACTTGTCATAAGGATGGTTTCTTCCAATCCATTATTGCATTAAAATAAGTTTTAAGCCATGAATAAATTGATCTCATCTAATAAGTTATTACTTCTTTATATTCAAAAAACTAATTATCACTTCTAATCTAAGAAAAATGGAGGTAAGAGTGATGAACATGATAATAAATGAACATGAATATGGTATGCAATATGTTAGTGTTCAATGATATTATGCGACAGGCTCTAATTGAAAGGAACCGCACATAAAAAAAATAAATTGGCTAATTTTAATTGGAGTTAGTTGAGAGATGATTTTAAGATTAATAGTACATATATTATCAACACCAATAATATAAGATGAAAATATATTAGTATAAAAAAATGATGTGTAAGTGCGGCAAGCATAATAATATCAAAACATGAGAAGTAAAAGCAGGTTCGTAGAAAGATTTTGGATTTAGAGAACAATTAATATATAACATGATAAGAAATGACTAGCGGTAAAGCACAAAATAAAAACTAACAAGATCAAAGGTTTGAGATCGATAAACCATATATAAGGATATTTATTTATTTATTTGTTTATACCATAATAGTATATATAATATATATAAATTGAGATTGAGAGCTTGATCTTGACAAATATGAGCAACATGTATAATGAATAATAAATGAAAGTATAAGAAATGTAAATGACATGAAAAGTAAATGTTAGACCTTAGTAGGAGTTAGTAAGAGTTAGTAAAGTTAGCAAGAGTTAGTAGATTGATGATGTATTTCATGTTTGATATATAATGCAAGATGCAGATATAGTACGGGGTGCACATAAATGCAAATGATGGATGCAAATCTAGGATATACATAAATACAAATGATGATTTTCAAGGTGCACACAAAATCAATAATCCCAGTGAAGTTATATATTACATACAAGAATGCATATGTGAATGCATTAGGAGGTGTAAGGTACACACAAATGCTAGTGACATGCAAAGGAAACAAATGATAATGCAATCACATACATGAAGATGCAAATGATGAAATAAAACACAAATGAAAGCATAAAATATGACATAGATAAGCATATTCAAGCACACTCAAAAGCAGATAATGTAAACAAGTCTTTATTCATCCACCAAAAGTAACTAGAGTACTAAAAATTGACTTATGAATTGTATGATTAAAATGAAGTTAAAAGTATGTAAGAAAATATAGCTTAAAATAAAGAAATTGTAAGTTTAAAAAAGAAAACAAGTGAAATCTAAGTATAATCCAATTACCTTAGGGTTTTTAGGATATTTTTACATAGCAAAATCACTCACACAAGTAGTGTGTGACCATTAAACCCATCCTTGAAATCATTTATGGTAAGACTAAAGGAACAAGGGAATTTATGCCTAAATGGCCTATTTTATAAGACTATTGTCCAATTTTGGAAGTTTTGAAAAAGAGAGAATGGTTGATTTGAGCCCCTAAAACAACCTCTTAGGGCAAGAACAGTCAATTGCTATTCATCTAAGGCTTGAACCTCACTTGTTTTTGGGTCAAAAATTAATAAAAATAGGCCCCAAGCACCCCCAACCAAAGCTTGTAGGAGATAAAAGGGATTTTAAAAAGTGTTTAGCCTAAGATTACACTAAAATGTGTTTAAAAATTACCAAAATGAAGGACTGAAGCAAGGGTAAGTGTAGATAGGGCTATTTGAAGGTAATTTTATTTGATAATGGTTTGATGTATTGTAAAGTATGAGTTTGTGTGTGTAGGATGAAAATTCAAAACATTACTTTTGAGGATTAAAGCCTCGTATAGAGTAAAGGAAAGGATTTGGAGATTAAAATTAGTATAGTTTTGGTTTGGTTTTTCTATTTTCTCTTTTTTTTCCTTTCATTCTCTAATTTTGATTTAATTTTTCCCCGATAATTTTCTTTCTTCAATAATTAATCACTCCTGCCCAAAATGCTTATAACGAGCTTTTATTTGTAGACAAAAGTTGAGAGATAAAAGAAGTATAGTATGTAATATAGATATATAAATATATATAGAGATTAAGATTGACAAACATGAGGAGTATGTATAATGAACAATAAATAAAAGTACTTGAAATGTAAATGGCATGAAAAGTAAATGTTAGATATTCATAAGAGGGACAAATGGTCATCCGGACCCTTCAACTTGTGTACTCGGGCCATATAGGTTGAATTTAAACTTTTTCAGCAAATAAGCCCAAAATTTCTATTATCAAGCCTATTAAACCCAAATCTCCTCCCTACCTCGAACGTGGTATGCGCTAGAACTTAAAATATATAATTAAATAGATTTTCAATTATAAAATAAAAAACTAAAGAAAGGGAATATTTTATGAACCCCTAATTCTCCTCCCCTAATTTATTAATCCCTAACTCTCTATCACCACCCACTACCGCCTCTCCATCACCATCTGCCACAGCCATGTTTGCCGAATCTTTACCAAACTTGTATGCTCAAGCATTCATGCCTTTAAAGACTGAAGTTCTCACTATCACCAGCTTTTGCTACTTCAGTTTGGCATCTCTCCCAATGACTGAGAATCTCTTATCACCACCAGTTGGATTCACGCCATCGTCAACTTGAGCTATGTCGATGTCTACTGGAGCTACTCCATCGGTGGTTGTGCCCTTGCCTTCATTGCGTCTTGAATCGGCAATGACAAAGATGACTGGAGCTCCTTATGCTTCTCTATTCCTATATATGAGCTCTCTCTAATGTGAGTTTCCACCGCGTTATTCTCCTATCCAGATACGGAAACCACGACTCCTCCTTTGCATTTGGTGTCTACCACATCAATGTGCCAGTAGTGAGCATCGTTGAATTGAATGATAATGCTTTCTCAGGCAAGCTTCTCTTTGTTATGTCTAGTGATGCACTGGATAATTAACGTTGTCAAGCAATGGAATTGAAGCAATAGATGGTGACCTAGTGAGATATATAAAATTTTATGAATAAATAGTTGATCAATTTCTATGGAATTAAAGGAATAATAAGTTATGGAATGATGTTTGTTTGTCTCCAGTGGCCACAGTGGCAAGAGGTTCTCAACTGCTAAGAGATTAGATCTCTGCCAGAATTAAATCCAACTATTAGGAGCAAACCACCTCAAGGCTTGATAAAATGTAATGTCGATGTTGCGTTGTCGAGGAACAAGGAGGATTTTGGTATGGGTATTATTTTGTATGATGACAGAGGCTACTAGTTATAAGGATAAATGACCAGGTGTGAAGGATTTCAATCAGTTTAAGGAAATGGAAGTAGCAGGGTTGTGTATTGCTCTACAATGGTGTCATAATTTACAAAAGTAACAGTATCTATTTGAAACTAATGCAAAGAATGTCACTGATGCTTTGTTCTCTTCACATGAAGACATTTCTGAGTTTGGATCATTAGTTGCTGATTGTATTCATTCAGATTTGATCTTTTAATAAAACTCTTCTTTATTTCAAAAAAAAAATATTTGATCCATTTTTAGTAGAACTCTTAATAAAATATTTGATCTCTTAATAAAGCTCTTTCAGATTTGATCTCTTAATAAAACCATTCAAAAACAATATTTGACCAAAAAAAAATTGGTTTGGGGATTATCAATTTGAGAATATGAAGAGGCAAGAGAGAGAGAGAGAGAGAGAGAGTAGGTTTTCTTAGAATGGTTTAATTAATGTAAATTTTTTGAATATTTTTAATTTAATTTAGTTTAAAAATATTAATAAAATATTTGGTATAAAATTTCACTCTATTTTCACTTAGTTTATATTACACGCGTGAGGCAGACTGGGGGTTTGGGTTTAATAGGCCTGATAATACAAGGTTTGGGTTTATTTTGTTGAAAAAATTCAAAATCGACCTATGTGGCCCGAGTATACAAGTTGAAGGGCCTGGGTGACCATTTGTTCTTCATAAGAGTTAGTAAAGTTATTTGCTCAAGAAATTGAGAGCTTAATCATTGATCACAAGATGTAGAAATTAAAATATTAGAAGTGCAGCTAATGTAAATCTATGATTCATGCAAGATAGAGTTAGGGTTGCATATAAATGCAAATGATACATGATGCAATTCATGGTGCATACAAATGAATGCAAATTCATGATACACAAAAATATAAAGATGCTAATGATTATGGGGGTGCATGTCACGATGTATATGCTTCTATAAGATCTAATATATGATTCACATAAATGTTAGTAATATATAAAAAACACATAATATTGCAAACACATAAATGAAATTGTAAATAATGAATGCAATCATTAATAAACATGAATAAAACAAACAAACAAACACAATACACACACTAAAGCACACACAAGCATACAAAATACAAACAAGTACGAAAAAGTGTTGGGTTTCACGGTACATACATGCAGTGAAAATAAAAATTTTAATGTATGAAATTTCCATGAGATCCATGTAATTCAGTTAAATTAATAAAAATTGTTCTAAAATCTCACCAATGATGAACACAAGGTAAGTTTGTTGGAAGGATAAGAGGGGATTCACTCCGGTGGCACCCTACCTCAACCTTTTCTCTCCCACAAAAGATTGAATATAAACTTAGAAAATAGTCAAAATTTAGTAGGAAAAAATGAAATTAGGTAAATTTAGCTTGAAAAGAGTTAAAACTGGGAAGAAAATGGTGTTAAAATGAAATAGAAATGTGTAACTTATGGGCTAAAACTTTGATAAAAATGATGGTTAACAAGAAAAAATGATGACATAATAGGTTTGGATTATAAAATGAGTTGGGACTGAGTGTTGTAACTTATACAAAGATGATGATATATGATATTTGGATTAATAAAACACACAATGTAATGAATGATCCTAAAAAAAGATAAGAAATTAGGAAGCAATTAAGACAAAATGCATGATTAAACCAAATAGAGAACATTGTAAATGTACCTAGAAAGATTTAAAAACAATTAAAAAATGATGAGGTGACATGTTATAACATGACAAAATGTGTAACTATTATGGTGAAACTAGATAGAGATGATGATTCTAAAAGCCATATGAATTAAGGAGAAAAGATAGGACATACATATGCAGTATGAAAGATTAAAACTGGATAACATGCATTACTAATGAGTTAAAAAGAGACACAAATGATAGTATATAACCTTAAAAATTATTTAAAATTAATTAAAACTAGAAAAAATGCATGATTGAATTAGAAAATTGATGAGTTAAGGCTAAACACATATGATCAACTTTAGGAAAAATTGAAAAATGGAAAGAAATGGACAGTTAAAACTTTAACAAAATATAAGTAATGAACTAGATTAAGAATATTTGAAAACATAGGAAGAAAATGAGGACAAAATATGAAATAGATTAGAAACAAGAAGAAAATGATGGTATGATATGTTAAAACAAAGATAGATTGAAACTAGACACAAATAATGAAACTAGGAAGACAATGGTAGTATTATAGGTTAAAACTAGAGAAAATACTAAAGAAAGATTGAAAAATTATAGTATGATAGAGATTCAATGGATTAAAACTAGATAGGATGATGAAACTAATAAGATAAGTGAAGAACTTAAAGAAGGTTGGAAGTTGTAAAAAAATGGTATAACTGATAACCTAAAACTTATGGAAAAATATCAAAGGGCAAACATGTCACAAAAAATGACGATACTAAACAATCGATATGTTATGCATGGATTAATGAATGCATGAATGTATGAATGATAAAACAACATACAAAGCATATAGAGTCTCTTCTAACCTTATCTCTCATACATAGGCATTTTATTCAATTTTTGTCCTAGGTGAGGCTTACTAGAACATCAATAGGGGATTAACTAGCTTATATATACTCTTAAAAAGAAAATTATCAAACAAGGGTAGTTTGTGTTTAAATGTATGACTAGATTTGGACAGAGTTTCAGGATACTGATATGATTCAAACCAAGTTACCTTTTGGAAGTATGACCAAATATGTGATATCAAGATAATTATAATACTAAACTATAGAGATATTATATTGAACCCATATATAGTATCTTCATAGTTTAGAATTAGGTTATTAGGATATAACAAAAAAGGCATTTTAGTCTATATATATTAAAATAAATCACGAATGTGAACCATGGGTTAACTTATCATGATCATTTGAGTGTATCATTTGTAAGTTCCAAATTGTTTGGTCCACTTCAATATACAGGGGCTAAAACTAGATACTCCATAAGGTTGCTAGGTTTAAAGCATATAAGGATCAACAGTTGCATGAATATGTCATAACTATATTATTAGATTTAAATCAACTGATCCAAACAAGCTATATCATAATAACCTTAATGATATGATATCCTTATAATTTAGGGTTAGGTTATTATGATATCTCATGTTTGTAATTTAGACTAAACATACCTAATTAAACAATGAGGTTTAGCAAGTTAATCAATCTATCATGACCATAAGAGCCATAACATTTGAAGCATATGACCTAAATGGGGGGTTAACAGTTTTAGGTTATAAGCATCGAACAATATGTAACAAACAATTCATGGTAGATTAATTTGGCATGTTTCAACCTTTTAGGTTCAAATGGGCATGTAGAGTCTAGAAGGGTTGACTTCATTTTAGTATGCTAGGCATAATATATACATGTTACCAAAGACTTACTCAAGTCAAGACATAACAAGTAGACACAAACCATGCAAACACATACAATTAGGTAGAGGTGTAAACGAGTCGAGTCACTCGCGAGCAACTTAATGTTCAGCTCGATAAAAGCTCATTCGAGCTTATATATTGAAGCTCATTTAATAAATGAGCAGAGATCAAGCTATACAAAGCTCGACTCATGAAGCTCGTAAACAAGCTCGAATAGAAGCTCATGAGCCAGCTCATAATTTTAATGTTTAGTAATTTGATTTTATTTATATAATATATAAAGTCGTGTTGTAAAAAATATTTTAGAAAATACATTATTATAATAAAATCATATTTTTTATTAAATATATTGTAATTTATTTAATAAATAATTTATTTCTAATTTTTTAATGTATAATTTTAATTTATATTTTGTATTTTTTTAAATTTCTTTAAGCTTACGAACAGCTTGTGAACACTTAGTGGGATAGCAAGCTTGACTCAATTATAAATGAACCAAGCCTAAGCTAGCTAAAGCTTGGCTTAGCTTAGCTCGATTACACTCCTACAATTATAGTACAATCCTAAAGGAAGTAACTAAGGCCCTACACATATGAGTCAAGATAAAGTCAAGGGTTCCTTTAGCAAGATGACCTTCATTATAAAGTCAAACTTTGTTCAATAGAACATTGTGGAAGTCAAATCGAGCTTATGGAGATGAATTTCAGTCTGAAAATGTCTTTTAAAATAGTGTGTTGGTGAGCACCATTTAACAAAAGGTCAAAATTTTGACTACTGATTGTTAAATCAGGTCCCACGCTTGTATTAAAATAAGGCATGAATCCCTAGGAGTACTGAGCAAGCAAAGAATATTCCATTTGAGAATATTCTAGGACAAGTATATTCCTTTGTCGTTTAGTTACCTAAAAAGGGCCCTTTAATGTTATTTAATTACATCAATGCCACTAGGTCTTCGTTTATAAATAAAACCTTTACGGAAGCATTTTATGGGAAAGAGCTAGTGACAAGAGAGAGAAAATTGCTAGAGCAAAAATTAGAGTGAGAAAAAAGAAAGAAAAATAAGAAAATTGAGCAAAAATAATGCTTGTTTAGTCTCTTCTCTTCTCATACCCCTTTCTCTCTCCATTCTTTGCTAATATTCTAACGTAAACACAACCCTAATCCACCTGAAAATCCTTTTAAATCCCAACACAAAAATCATACCAAAACCAACCTCACATCAACCTAAGATCAACCCTCAAACAACCTAAGTGCACACTTACCCCTTTTGCTTTCAATCTCACATTCTTCAATCAAATATTTGTTTTGGGTGAGTTAAATATCATATTTTGAGGCTAAAAACTTTCTAAAACACATTTTTCTTCATCTTCGATCTAATTTCTTTGGATTGGGCTATAATTTTTCAATTTTTTTATGCAAAATGTCAATTTTCACATTTGTTAAGAGGTGAATAGCCAAAATTGGTTGATCATCAGCTAATTCAAGCATCAGGAGATTTTGGTTATTCACCTCTAAATTCTGACCAAACCTCTTGAAAAATGGTTAAAGACATGCCTTAGACCGGCTAGAAACATGTCAAAATCGGCCACTCAGGTCTTTGGTCCGATTCTTTATCTTTTTTGCTTTAAAGTGATTCCAATGATGGTCCTAATGACTCTTGTGCATCTAATGATGGTTATACATTATCAAAATAAGTCTATACGATCCTAGGATGATTGGATTTAAAATTTTTCTTGTTGGTTTTCATTTTTAAATCATTTTTCTTTCCTAAATAACTCTTAGTTTGAATTTTCCTCACATACTCTTTCTTTTTGACTTTGATTTTGATTTTTGGTTGATGAAGAATGAAAGTAGTAGAGTTTTAGCTAATTTTTCTATTTTTATATCAATTTTTTTAATAAAAAACTCATACCGCTCTTGGATAATTACTAATTTTCATAGTAGTTTTTCCTTTTGATTATTCATTAGTTCCCCTTTGGAACCTAAGACTCTCTATTTATAGATAGACACCTTAATGGCAAGTGATGTAATTAGTTTGTAAAGTTAAAAGTTTAAAACGTAAAAAGGCTTATGCACTTTCACCCTTTAAGTGACACATGGCACAAAATATTCTGAAATGAAATATTCTATACTTAGAGATCACTCCTTTGAAATGTGCTTTTACTTTAAGAAAAGAATGATCAGAGGTGTATTTATAGTTGAGAAATAAAAAATAGCTTTTGGAGAGCTTCATATCCTTCCTCAATCTTAACCATGCTCATTAAATGCTTAGCCAACATTTTGCAAGGTTGAGAGTGGTCACAATCATGATATACCCCATCACGATCATGATCATTGATGAAACTAGTTATTGGAACTTTGCTGTGATTATTACAAGGTTGAGAACTAGACCGTGACTGTGGTCACGATCGTGACATGAGACCGCAAAGGTCACTAGATAAAAAGCATTTATTGTGTTCCTTTGGCTCCTGCTCATAAGATTGACTAGTGACCTGTATCACAATCATGATCATGATCATGATTAGGATCATGAGGTTCACTAGATGAAAGGCCTCATTGAGCTTCAACTAGTTATGGTCATGATCATGGCTTATCATGCTCATGACCAATACCTCACGATCGTGACTTGGACCATATGGGTCATTAGATGAATCTTCACCTCTTGTTCAGTTCTATCACAATCTTGATTAACTTAATCACGATCCCAATAACCTTGTCATGAACATAGTCCCAGTCATAACACTGACTGTGAGGGTTACTAGAACTTTTCTTTAAAGTGCTTTTTGGTATGATTGTGCTCGTAAGGATGCTCACGATTGGGACAAGGATCCTGAGCATCATTGACTTGATGCTTTTCTTCATTTTTAAGCTTGAAAATACTTCTTAATTTTTCCTAACTTATACACACTCGAAAAACATGTATTAGTAACTCAAAATTGAGTTTATTAAAATAAAAACAAGGTAGACTAGGACTTGATCATGAAAATGGCCAACAATATCCCCCTTTTTTTATTTTGACAAACAATTTTTAGTGAGATAAGAAAATGGTGCAAGTGTGTGTATGTAATGCTCCCTCTTAATGTGTTCATCGGAGTTTTTTTAAATTTAAAGTAATACTCCCCTTTAATCAATGCATGAGTTAAAGAGGAAAAATTCAAGGAATCAAATTTAAAATTTGAATTGAATAGTCATAATTTTGATTAATGTTGCACAAAATATTAAGACATTAAAAGAGACACTATTGACAACTCCATTAATGAGTGAATATTGCATAATTAGTGTACATTTAAAAGCACATAAGCATAGTGCATTTAAAGCATTTGGTCACAATTAATGACTCAAAAGATAGCTCCTTCTCCCCTTTTAATCAAAATGCAAAAAGGAAAGAGATGAGGATACAGATAATCGCAATAGACACAAAAGATATAAATTACATTAAAAGGAAAGATGAGTACATGTAGTCCAAGGCTAGTACATGACTTAAAAAAAAACATAAAATGCTAAGAACATAAAAATATAAAAAACATAGAAAACTAGAAATGCAAAAAATGAAAGAAACTAAGAATAAGATCGGTCATCATCTCCTTCTTAAGAGGGATGAGAGAAGGGAGCCCATTAGCGTTCATACCCTTTTCTCTCATAAAGGTAATGAACATCATAATGAAAATGAGCAATGTGAGAGTCAACTTGATTAAATTGAGAATTGAATTTAGATTCTATTAAGGACATCTAATTAAATAATTTACCCACCCGTTGAGGTTCAGTTTCAAGCCCTTGTGTTCCACTAGATCTCCCTTCGTTTTATGCCCTCTTCTGTTGGGTGGGTGGAGCATCTTGAGTTATTTGAGTTATTTTATGCCCTATCTTAAGAAGTAATTATTCAACATCTTCAAAGTACCCAAGTTTTTCCAATGTACTCTTGGACATGTACCTTGAGGGAATGATGTTGCGTTTACTAAAAAGAATGGTTCTTGATTTTGTTTCATTGGAGGAATATAACAAGGGTGGATGAGACTTTTTTATTGCTCCTTAGTTGCTCTCTTTAAGGATGAGTCTCCATAGGAAGGGGTCTTATTTGGCTTTTTGGGGGCTATAGTGAGTAAAGAGCTTGAAAAATAAGAGGAAGAGAGGTGTTTAAGGGAATACTATGAATAAAGAAGTAAAAGTGAAGAGAAAGAAGTATAGGAGAGTATCTCTAGACTTGAAGAGGAGTTGGAGACAATTTAGGGACTGTTTCCAAGTTATAAAGGACATGGAAAACTGATTCTAATTTGAAAAATGTGCCTTTTCAATGCAAAAATCGGTTTTGCAAAACTAGTGAAGACTGCACTCACGATCATGACATGCTTGTCATGATCAATGTCACAATCGAGACCGAGATCATGAGTGTCTTTATGTTAGAGATAAATAGGTTTCATGAACCAAAACGTCACCAGTAACAGTCGTGATGAAAAATTAGTCTCGCCCACAAACTTTTGAAAAAGTTACAATTGAGTTCAGAAAAGTTTCAAAAAATTATGCAATTGTGCCCTTTTGGGACTAAATTGACACACTTGAAAACTTTGAAAAAGAGACAATTTTAGCCTAAAAAAATTTTAAATTATACAAATGCATCTAGGTTCCTTGGGCACATTAAGGTATGCAAGTTCATTGGTAAACTAAGTAAATTAAGTTTATATATTTATCAATGAGATGCTCCAATTTTAAACATATAAGCAATTTCAAAGAGCAAATAGTTCAATTAATCAATTTACTCAACTAAACATATCATAACATAATTATTTCAAACTAGAACCATCAAGCATGTTAAGCACATGAATAATGAATTTATTTCTTTCCTCATTAAGAGGTTTTATGAAAATATCGACATGTTAATGATTTGTGTTAACAAATTCAAGTGCAACATCACCACATTGAGTATGATCACATAAAAAGTGATCTCTAATGTCAATATTCTTAGTTCTTGAATGTTGGAGGGGTTCTTGCTAAGGTTATAACACTTGCATTGTCATATTTAATTAGAATGTGAACAACTTCTATGCCAAAGTCCTTGAGTTTTTATTTTTTCCATAGAACTTGTGAGGAATAATATCTAGCCGTCACATATTCGGCTTTAGCATGGACAATGCAACTGAAACTTATTTCTTGCTAAACTAAGATATTAAACATTGTCCTAAGAATTGATAAGTTCCAGAAGTTTTTTTCCTATCTAGTAAACTATCAAAAAAGGTCTGCATCTAAATAACTAATAAGGTCAAAGGATGAACTCCTAAGATACCATATTTTAGATGCAATGTGCCTATTAGGTACTTAAAGATTATTTTGATGGCATTTAAATGGGATTCTTTAGGGCATGATTGAAATCTAACACATAGACAAATAGCAAATATAATATCTAGTCTACTTGTGGATAAGTAAATGAGGGATCCAATCATACATCTATAACGCTTTTCATCAATTAGCTTTCCATTTTAATCCTTTGAAAGTTTGGTTGTTGTCCTTATGGAGGTCTTGCTTGCTTTATCTTCATCCATGCCAAACCTTTTTAGGATGTCTCTTGCATATTTAGCTTAGTTGATAAACACCCCATCTTTGCATTAGATGATTTGAAGTCCAAGGAAGAATTTAAGCTCTCCTACTATGCTAATCTCAAATTCACCTTGGATTAACTTAGAAAAATCCTCACATAAGCAATGATTAGTAGCACCAAATATTATATCATCTATATAGATTTGCACAATGTATAAGTCATTATTAGATTTCTTTATGAAAAGTGTTGTGTTAACCTTTTCTTTAAAGAAACTTTTCTCCAATAGAAAGTTACTCAACTTTCATACTAAGCTCTTGTTTCAATCTATACAATGCCTTAGACAATTTAAAGACATGATTAGGAAAATCATGATTTTCAAAACCAAAGGTTGCTCAATATATACCTCCTCTTGAATAAAACCATTTAAGAAAGCACTTTCGACATCCATTTGAAAGAGTTTAAAATCCATGAATGATATAAATGCAAGTAGCATCCTAATGGCCTCTGACCTTACAATTGGAGCAAAGGATGATTTGTAGTAACTTATCTTTATTATAACCTTTGGTCACTAACCTAGATTTATTCCTAGTAATGACACCTTATTCACTTAATTTATTTTTATAGACCAACTTAGTGCCAATAATAGGATGATTTGTAGGTCTTGGAACTAAGTTTCAAACATTACTTCTCTTAAATTGATTGAGTTCTTCTTGCACAACAAGAATTCAAAACTCATCTTCCAAAGCCTCATTAGTAGACTTTGGTTTAATTTGAGAAATGAAGGCTAAGTTAAATAAAGGTCTAAGATGAAGTATAGTGGTTACCCCTTTTGATGTGTCACCAATGATAAGCTCATTGATAAATGCATAAAAATGTTTATTTTGAACTATATTTCAAAAAAATTTACTTATTAAAGTTTAGTTAATTGATCAATATAGCTAACTTTTAATTTAGTTAAAGGTTTTAGTTATTTCATATATTTTTTTAGTAAATTAGGTTTGTTTTATTTTTTAATTCTTAGTTTAGTTTAATTTAATAATATGTTAGGTATGTCTAAAGTATTTCATATTGTATGTGAAGGAATAATGAAGATTGAATTCAAAGAGCATTCAAGTACAAACTATTAAAAGAGCTTAAAATTATTAGCATCAAGAAGTGAACACTGCACAGATGTGTTATGGAAGCACACAGCCATGTGGATGAGTTTGTGTGCCTAGAAGATTTGAAGCTTTGATCTCACAGTCGTGTGATGAAGAACGTATAATCGTACGGTGGAGGCTGGCTAACTAGAAGAAGAAGACTACTTAGAGCATAGCCATGTGATTGAGACCGCATAGCCATGCAATGCACTTTGGATGCTATGGATAATTGAGTGCACGGTTTTGTGATTATATAGTACGACCATGCAATGTTTCTTAGTTGAACTTGAATTTGTACATACTTCAATGTTTTCACCATAACTTGAGTTACAAAGATCAGAATAACATGTTTAAAGATGTTTAAAAATGCTAAGAGATAGGGCTATAACTTTTATAAAGAAATTAGGAGCTAATTCAGTCATTTTATAGGACTAAAATATGATTGAAACTGTGTTACTGATGAAAGGCTATACAAGTGTCCTAGTATCATTAGGATTTGGTTTACTTAAAGTTGAATTCTATTCTAATTAAAGCAAGGATGAATTTTGAGCTGTATATAATAGGATATTAGACCAAGAAGGGAGATATACTTCATATACTCCAAAAGGGAAGAGGATTTTAAGAATTCACCTCCTCCTTTGTGTAATCCTTCCCAAGTTTTTTGAGTGTTGTAAGGAGAGCATTTAATTGGTTGTCATCTCGGTGATGTACACTTGAGGCTTCATTTTAAAGAGTTCGTACTCATATATATGGAGTTAAATCTTCTTACTTCTTACTTGAATGTTTCCTTCATAGTGGTTCCTAAAAGTCTCATATATATCCTTAGTTAATAAACTATATTGAACCTTTCCTCCTTCTTCCCTTGACATGGAGGCAATAAGGATAGTCGTTGCCTTCTTATTTTTATGATTCTCATCTTTTTGTTATTAAGTCCATTCAATATTGTCTACTTTGGCTTTAGGATGTTCCTAACCATCTAATACTACATCCCATTATCTAATTAGGTTACTATCAAGGTGTAACTCCATATTAAATTTTCAATTAGGGTAATCACTACCATAAAAAAAATGGCATAAGAAAAGAAAAGTTTATGGTTTCACTCTCTATGATCTTGATTCTAACAATTTATTGCCTATAATTCAAAATCTGCTACAAATTGAAAAGTTCCTAGAGGGAGAGGTGAATAGGGCTACTAAAAATTTAGAAGAAAATTAGTAATGATCAAGTGCTAATTAAAAGGATTAAGAGAAAAGAGAAATAAGATACTTGATTTTAAGAGTTCAATTTTTCAAAACCTACATCTCCACTGAACTTCTCCCTAAGTTAGGATTTTACAAACCTACCACCAATCTATTCACTCTTTATATTGATTATAATTTGAGTTTTTAAGGCTTAGCTCAAACCTTTACACACAAGTTTTTTTAGCTTAGCTTCAACCAAAACAAAAAAATTCAAGTGTTTTAATGGTTCACACTTAAACCAATTCCACTAGAATTAGTTGCTCACTTCCTTTTTTAAACAAAGAAAAAAGATGAAAGATAACCTAATCTAGAACACACAACCCACACTTAAGGGTTTAAGAGAGTAGTTAAAGAAATTTGAGAATGCCTTAGAGTACAATTGAATGCTAAAAGAATTAATTACTCAACTACTCATCTAACCTCTTAAATGAGGTTTTAAGAGGCGTATTTATAGTTAAGAAATGAAAAATAGATTTTGAAGACCTTCATCTACTTCTTTAAGCTTACCATGCTTATTAAATGCTATAAGCAGCTTTTTGTAGAGTTGAGCTTGGTTACAATCATAATATACCCCATTAAGATCGTGATCACTGATGAAACTAGTTTTTAGAGCTTTACTGTGACCATTACAAGGTTAATAGTTGAATCATGACTGTGGTCACGATCGTGACATGAGACCATGAGGGTCACTGGATGAAAAGCCTTCATTATGTTCCTTTAGATCATGATCATGAGACTGACTCATGACTTGTATCATAAATTGTGATTAGGATCGTGAGGGTCACTAGATAAAAGGCCTCATTAAGCTTCAAACAATCATGGTCATGGACCTATAAAAAGCAATCAATTCTAATTAGATAGTTGTGATATTTATGCTAAGGGTCACTCACGACTAGGGGTGTAAACAAGTCGAGTTGCTTGCGAGCAGCTCAGAGTTCAGCTTGATAAAAGCTCATTCGAGCTCATATATTGAAGCTCGTTTAATAAACAAGCTGAGCTCAAACTATATAACTCTCGGCTCGTGAACAAACTCGAATAGAAACTCGTGAGCCAACTCGTAATTTTAATGTTTAGTAATATGATTATATATATATATATATATATATAATGTTGTAAAAAATATTTTTGAAAATATATTATTTGAATAAAATCGTAATTTTTATTAAATATATTGTAATTTATTTAATAAATAATTTATTTTTAATATATAATTTTAATTTATAGTTTGTATTTTTAAAAAAAAATTTAGGTTCATTTAAACTCGCAAATAGCTCATGAACACAAAGTGGGATAGCGAGCTCAGCTTGAGTTCAGCTCAATTAAAAATGAGCTAAGTTTGAACTAGGCAAAACTTGGCTCGACTCGATTACCGACTTATAAAAACTAAATGTGATTAATTGAAAGATTTTTTGTAATATTAAAAGTTAATATTCTTTTTCATTGCCAATTAGAATTTGAATTTAGTTAGTCACCCACAAAAGGGTTACATCAATTTTAATAATTATTAATTAAAGAGTTTAATTAAATAATTTAATTAATCAAATTTAATTTGCGTATGTAAGTAGATCCAGTATATCCTAAAATCTAATTTAAAAATTAAGATATATATATATATATATATAGAGAGAGAGAGAGAGGATATTTAGTTGTGTATATGGGTCATGAGATGAACTATAAAGCCGTATGAGCTTGTTTAAAAGTTAAACAAAACCAACTTCTTAATGCAAGTCATTAATTGTTAATGAAGTTAAGGTAATGTTATGTTTGTTACCGAACAAAACCCACTACCTTTATGCAAGTGTAAGCGTGGATGACATTTAAGCATTTGCTTTACATGCAAATGTACGCATGGATAACACCTACGACTTGCTTTACATGTAAGTGTATGCATGGATGGGATATACACAACAAGAAAAAAGAAAAAAGCTCTCAAGAGTTGTAAAGTGTTTTTCTTCTTCTCCTTCTTCTTCTTCTTCTAACTAATATTAAAAAAGTTCATCCCAATTTCACAATCATATCTAATTGAACAACGTATATTATAAGTGAAAATATCATTAATCAACTTATGAAAATAATTTTCAAGAAAAGTCCTTGAATAGAAAAGGAGTGAGAAAAAATGTTTCAATATTATGATTAATAAAATTTAACAAATATATCAACTATAATTATTTAAAATAGCATTTACAATAAAAAAAAATTCACGATTTTAGAAGTTAAATAAATTTTAAAATTTTTCAACCATCAGTTTTATCTTATAATTTGAGCTAATTATCAATTAAATCTTATTTTTAAAGTCATTAAAATTTAGTTTTTCAACTTTATAAACTGTATCAATTTTATTCAATTTTATTTAAATGATTTAACTGTAATTTTAAAAATAATTTTTAGATTCTTGTAAAATAAAAATTATTTTGAGATCCCTAGAAAGGATCTAATTATAATTTTAAAAATTTATTTTTAAGAAAAATAAAATTTGAAAAATATTTTCAAGTTTTAATTCTAACATTTTTTGAAATAAATTTATAAATTTGTTTGCATAAAATTTTAACTTTTTATGTATCAATTAAAAATAATAAGAAAAAAGTGATAATTTGTGAATCAATTTATTATATAGACTAATATTAAAAAATAAAAATAAATAAAGTAAACACTTTTAACTATCACTATAATAATAAAATTTTAATTTTTCATATTTTTCAGAAAAACTAAATATTTTTATATTATTGACTAATATTTTTAGTGTCTTAAAATTCTCTCTTTTTTTCTATCTAATACTTTTTTGGTTTGACCTCTATTAGAAAATTTTTTAAATAATGTGGTTGAAAGTTGAGAAGTAAAATTTAAAACAAAAATTTAAAATATTTGGTGAAAAGTTAAAAATTTATGAAAATATTTAAAATTAATTTTTAAATTTATGTCAAGAGTAACAAAATTAGAATCTAAAAACACCTTCTTACATTTTATTTTTTTTATAAGAAAAAGAGGATAAAAAATTAATAAGTGTCAAATTTATTTTATAGGAACCTAAAAGTAATTTTTTAAAAATACAATTAGATCCTTCTTATAAATTGGATAGAATTTGCACAATTCATAAAATTGAAGGAGTAAATTGAAATGACTTTTAAAGTATAATTCAATTGATAATTGGTTCAAAACTCAGAATTAAACGGATGACTTTCCCATTTAATAATAATTTTTAAAGATAATTACAAGTATGCTGTAAAAGATAATTTATTTTAAAAAAATAAATAAGAGCTTATAGAAATATTTTTAAAATACTGAATGAATGAAAATATATCTATTTAAAAATACTATAATTTGAAGATAATAAAAAAACCGAATATAATTTCACTTCAACAATAATGGATGGCACATAATAATTACAAATATATATTCTTGATTTTGACACACTTCAACATTCGGATTGGATTTACAACTACAATGACAAGTACAGTAAATTATAAATCTGTAATTATGTCATTTAAGGGTAATTTTTAAAGGTAACTATGTGGATGTGGTAAAAGGTAGTCAATTTTTATCTACTAATATGTGTTTAAATGTGTATTTTAGTTAGGTTTAAGACTATAATTATTATATGAACTTATGGAGTTCAAAATGTGCCTTAAACATGAGGCAAGGATGTTCATGAGTGGTATCA
>CATIWM010014954.1:0-14114 GCA_949671775.1 Mallotus repandus | reverse complement strand
AATCACGAAAAATAAGGATGACAAGGAGAATAGTTTATATTTGGAAGAAAAAATATTAGAAAAAATAAATTTAAAATTTTTTTTAGTTAATAATATTTTTGAAATTTTTTTTAATTTTTGGTAAATGTATGTAAAGTATCTTAATTCAATTTCACAGGGTGAAATTATATATTTGGCCCGTAATAAAACCAAAAGATGAATTAAATACTGCACCTTCTTGCAGATTTCGTTGAATGTTTGTATTATATGGGATGGGAAGTTTCTGAGAATGCACCAATGTTACTGTATGTATCTGCAAAACCTACGACCAGCAGTCTGGTAAATGTAATCAAGTTCAAAAAGCCCAATCAAAGTTTTCTGAACATCAATGATGGCCCAACATTAATTTAGGCCACTAAAATCTAATTCTTTGAAACGAGAAATTATATAATGGTATTGGAGAGTCAAATTAATTAGATTAAAACAACTGAAAAAATAATAATTAATTAATTAAGTATATAAATTAGTTGTAAAATATGATTTCCTTAAATTAAGGTATAATGGGTTCACTCATCTCCTTTTAGATTTTTAAATTTTTCTATTTAATTAATTGTTTAATTATTATTAATTTAATTTTCCAGCTGAGAATGATGGGTTGATGGTCCTGGACCACTGTAGAACTTCCCCTTTGAAACTCAAGTTCCCTAAATTTGTGGAAATTTGCTTTCACTCACAGTAATTGGAGAAGCCGCAGCAACATCAACATCATCATTTGATTATGCTGGTTGATGTAAGTTGAGTTGGTGATAGATTATGAATGAAAGTGACCCCCCAAAACTGGTTCGAAATGGTGTGATGAATAATGCATCTGCTTTGTCTGTCTATTTCTGGAGTGGAGAGCAACATTTCAATTAAACATAGGGAGTTGGTATCTTTAGTTGAAGAAACCAATAATTCAACAACTGTGTCTGCCTAAAATGGTTTTGGGGAATTCTAACTTTGGCCCAAAAAAACAGACCAAATCGCACTGCCTATAATAAATCATATAATCATTTGATGGACCGAGAAACCTACTTCTACTTCTTGCTATATGTACTGTAACTGCTAAATGAAACGTGATCAATTGCATGCAATTTTATTCGCACAAGGTAAGTAACATTAATGATGGTGTGCGAAAACTGTCTAGGTATTTACAATATATAATATAGTAATGCTTATGATTTATATGTCTGTATGGCATGCATGATTTGAACTTTACTAATTATTATCATTATTATAATCATCTTCATTATTAGTATTATTATTTTATTTTGAAATGAAAGAGTTCTGTTAATAAATAATATCTTTGCAAAATAACTAAAGTGGAGAAAGGGAGGGACAAAACCTTCATGACCATGGTCCAACGCTAAAATAACTTTACTATAACAGTCTAATTCGCTCATGGTGTAACAAAATTCAAGGTATAATCATGTGGAACCTATAATTCGGCTAAGAGTTCCATGCAAACTCATCACCCGATCCGTTGCTGCCTGAACCTCTCCATGCGTTGCTGCCAATGGAATCTAGGATCATTATCCTCAGAGCATAAATATCCTTTTTTTTCCCCTATCTCAAAGCTCATTCAATTATAACTAATTAAATTCGATCTGGATAAAATTAAAAGAACAGCAATAATTTTTGAATAACTAATTTAACGTAACTGCATATATTAAAATTAAAAATTAAATTCGAAACATAGTTTAAATAAAAATAATTCTCTATCACTTGATCTCAATGATTAGTGGTAGAATAAATATCTGTAAATGTACCAGATTATATGGAAAGTTTGTCTTTTTAATATTTTGAGAAAAAAATAGTATATAGTGACACTGGTTACTTTTTAAAAAAATATATAAATTTATGCATGAATAATCTTTTTTTTCATAAATAGTAATTTAATATTCGTCAGGAAGGGGAAGGGAGGATGAAAATGGCATGTATCCGCAATGACAATTTTCATCTTCCAACTTTTCTTTTGAATGAAACTAATTATTTGAGACACAATAATTATAATTTATTGACAGTCCTTGGGGGTGATTGACATTGTTGCCAACTTGGGTTTCCCTCTCTTTTTATTATTTTATTATTTCTATCATTATTATCAAAAATTAAAAATTAAAATTAAATAAAATAAATTATATTTTTCTAAAAATATATTCCAAAAAATATTAAGTTCAAATTTTCAAAAGTTAAGATCCGAAAATAATTCAAGCCAGCCTTTGTTAGTTTAGAAAATATATACATATTCTTTAGATAATATTCTTTGGCTAAAAAGTGTTACATATACATATATATATATATATAGCTTTGGGGCAAAAAAAATCATTCAAATTGAGTAAATTAACTGTGGTATTTTAAACCAAAAATCATAATAGTAATCATATTGGTATCTGCATGTCGGATACATAACACTTTCTAGCTAAAGAATATTAGCTAAAAGAGTTAGCTTGACACGAGCTAGGAAGGTAGAAGCCCTCCTTATTCATTTCAAATTTAGGAGATGCATCTAATTCCCTCCAAAGCAGGCAAAGTGGCAACTGGCATATATGGTTGATGGGGTAGTATAGCCCCACCACAGCACTTGCTGCGTTTTCTTTGCTTTATTTTCCTCGAAAAATGCATGTCAATCACATTTCCACAAGAGAAAAAGAAAAAAGAAAATCAAAATTAGAATTAAAAATTATTCACGTCTCTGTTGATGGGTGATTTGTTACTTTACCAAAGAAAGTCTTCCAAGCAGTGTAATAGATAGATAGATATGTTGCATAATGTTTCTTGGTAACGGTGGTGGAAGAAGACAGACACACATTGCGCCCTTTTCCCATTTGAACATAAAAATATAAAGGAATAGGCGCAAGATATAGAAGTAGGTGCGTGGACTTCAGTGTCCATAGCCATTTCCCTTTTAACCTAAAAGCTTAATTTGTCTGATCAAAGAGATTAACTTTCTTCTTTGTTATAGTCAAAAGGATCACACACACACTCACACACAGAGACATGCTAGCTCTAGAGAAAGAGATAGATCGTGGAAAAATAAAAGAGTGGCAAAGAGCTTGGTTCCAAAGTCAGAGAAAATATAGAGTACAAAGGGACAACTATTGTTCTTTCTTTCTTTTGTTCTTTCTTTCTTTCTCGAAGCAGAGATTAAGAAATAAAGAAAGAAAAGAACATCATGCAAGCTGCGTACCATCATCATCATCATTATCACAATTGAAGAAACAGAAGTTGATCGTTAATTTATATGATAATTAAATCAATTTTTTTTTTCTCTAACCCCATTCATCGATCACTTCATCTGCCTTCCGGGTGCAATGGGAAAAGCTCTAGAGTTCTATCTCCTTCCTCTCTACATGAAGACCTGTTTCCTTCTAATCCCAAACACTCGAATCCCCAGCTCCTGCACTTCCTCTTGTATGGACTATCTTCGTCCCTCTCAACTACTTCTCCCTGCATATTATATATAAATTATCAGCAAAATCAAAACGTCTATCTTAGTTTTCAAAAGTTGTTTATAAAATAATATAGATTCTGTTAGAAAACATGATGTACCTACCTTAGTTTCCAAGGAAATAGTGGTGGTAATTGTGCCTGGAGTTCTCGGACTATGGCTTAGACCAAGGCTATTGCGTTTCTGCTTTTGCCTTTCACGGGCTTTGTGGTTTTGAAACCAGTAAAATACATTCTTCCCTTCAATCTTGCCATATCTGCTTAATTGGGCAGTGATTTGTTCTATTTGTTGGGCATTAGGAGTTCTCATTCCACCCCTATACAGCATCTCCAATATTCCTATCTGTTCTTGCGTTGGGTTCCACCGGGTCCCTCCCGGATGCGTCTCAACCTGCATCAAAAATTTAAGTTCATCATCAGAAACCGAAATATGCAAGAAACAGTTTCTTGGAGTTAATTAAAAACACATGAAATGACAACAAAAAGAGGAAGCACCCGAGGGAGGAGTAGATATTGCGCATTATTAGATATATATTAGTCAAGAGTTAGTTATGTTAATGATCACCTGAGGCTGAGGTGAATCTTTCTTGTCGTCAGAGGAGCCAAGTTTTCTAGGACCACTTTCAGGTCTAATGAAGCTCTTAAGATCGAAAGAAGTGACAGAAGTGGTAGTGGTGGTAGTAGTATCAGAAGTAGTGTTAGGTAGCTTAGGAGCAAGAGGACGAAGACGCTTGCAACCAAGCGAAAGAGAGGTCTGTTCATGCTCCCAGAATCCACGTGCCAACTGATGCACCTTCATGCTTCCCATGGTGGAGGAATAAATGAAAGAGAAGTGAGGTAATTATATAGAGATGTTAAAGATCAGAAAGTGGGATATGAGGTGGTGCATAATTAGAAGAACCCAAGACCAAATGATGAGGCAAGGTTGACTTGTGATTTCCATTTTTTAATAAAGCAGAACGACACAATAGATACAGTAGCAACACAAAAAAAAAAGAAAAAGAAATTAAAAGGGAAGATAATTGCATTTGAGGTAGTGAGCGTGTGGGTATATGAGTGAATTGAGTTGTAGTAGTAGTAATGTATATGCGTGTGGGTTGGGCAGTCCAATCGGTCGTTTTTTTCTTGCTTTCATGATAAGGTGTTCATGCTTTTCGGTGGCCTCTCTCTATGGAGTTCTCTCTTTTTAGCTTTTTTGTTTTTTTGTTTGTTTAAATTTATTTCTTTCATAAAGTAGAGAAGGAAATCATCAATGAGGGAAAAAAAAAAAAAGATTCCTCCAATCCCAAAACTTGAAAATGGAACTTCTTTGGCTTTTCAAGATACGGATTATATTGGTTTAGTTTGGTGGTGAGTGAGTGATCACTGAGAGCAACAATTTATGTAGTATATAATATGAATTACGTCCAATGTAAATCACGAGTATTCACAACTTACAGTAATATTTTGTTAATGGTTATATAGTATATATAAGACTATTATTAGTGTTTGAAAGAGAAAAACAAATCTGAAACGTTTTCTTTTTCTTTTACTTTTGGGTAGGAGTGCTTGCCATATCCAATACCCTCCTCTTATTTGGGAACTGTAGCTCCAATTTCCCAAATAATTTAAACGATAAAAACCCACCAAACTAAACCCCACCTTGTATTATTCTATTCTTATTATAATTAATGGAACGCAGTAGTATATATTTAAGGCAGATATCATATATGTGTTATGTGTATGGCTGCAGAGAGCTAGCCAACCAGTCACTGATAATAATTATAACTGAGAGGTAAATTAATAATAATAATAATAATTCTGTTTGGTTGTAAATGATGGGGTTGTTGAGCAGCAGCATCATACATAAACTGCAGATCGGAAGGATCCATCGATCTGCGACTGATGACTGCAATCACGGACAATTTGTTTGAGCTGCAACTATGTTATTGTCAAGAGAAGTGATTCTTCACATCACATGCACGTGTGAATGTGATTGGCAAGTGATGGAGTGAGACATGAACAGTGAATGTGCTTCATTCTAAATCATTGCCACCGAGTTGTTCATCATCAATTCTTGTTCAGGGTACTAATTACTCCCTTCTTTCATCATGGTTTTGTCTCCTTCTAATTCCGATTATTTCGGTTCTGATTAAGTAAACATATATAGTTGAACCAGCCAGACTCGACCAATAAAAAAACAAAAATTACAGTTAGGTTGGTGGTGAATATTGAAACCACGTATGTCGGTCCGTGAAATTAATTCGACATTAACAGATCTATGTCAGGCCTAATTTTAAAAGATTTCAAGCCATGTATTTTCAGATAAAAAAATTTTCAAAAACAATTGTCGGTAATGTTGGAATCAAATTGAACTAATGCAAGAGTCCAATCACTCTAGCTACCAATAATTTAGATAGAAAAAAATCATCCGCAAAAATAATTATTTACTATGTATTATTAATTATTTGACATATAAATATATTAATAATATCTATAATCAAAGTGTAAAAAATATTATATTAAATATATATATCCATTTCATATTAACTATGGCATACGATTATATATATATAGCGGGTAGAAAATTAATTAATGTTTCTCTCACCAAAAAAAAATTAATTAATCAATTTATTAATAATAATATCACAAAAATGATTTATGTATCTCACCAGAAAATAATTTATTTCTTAAATACTAACAATATGAATAAAAAGCTGTAAGTGTTGATAAAAAGCAAATCGTATTAATATACAAAATAGGCCGTAGTGATTAGCTAAGCTGCTTATTGATTTATCAATTGACATTTGCTTCAATTGGTGTGCATGTTTAGGGATTATATTGTTGAATTAAATATAGGATTATTGGTTATTTATTTTTTGTTAGTTCGAATTAACCATATTTTTCTTTGTCTAACAACTTTAGTCACATAATCACTCTTAAAATAATTGCTATGTGATCAACCTTTCTTTTTTTACTCTTTCTTTTGACATGCGGATTATATATATATATATAAAATAAATAGCCACATACTTTACATGCACATAAATAAATAAAAAATTACACTTGCAGTAGCAAGTAAATTATTAAATATATTTAATTAATGAAATAAAATTTACAAAAATAATAAAATATTATTTATTTATAAAACAATTTAATGTTACAAACTTGATATAATAATAATTCATTATAATTTTAATAAATTTTTTATTTAAATAATTATATAATATTTTTTATATAATTAATATTTTTTTAACTTTAAAACTAATTTTATATAAAAATAATGTGGCTATAATTAATGATAAGATAATAAAAAACCTTTAGTTATTTTTTTAAAAAGGTAAAAAAATAAAAGATTATATTTTCTTTACAACAATCTAGTATTACAACCTCATTAACTTATAATTTATTATAATTTTAATAAATTTTTTATTTGAGTAATGACACTTTTTTTTTTCAATATTTTTATATTAATTCTTTTATTTATTTAAAAGTAAGTTAATGTAATTTTTTAAAAAAAAATTAGTTAATAATTAAATAATAAAAATTAATTAATTTCATTTTAACTCTTTTATATTAAATTCTAATAAAAATATATAAAAATGATAATTAAATTACTTTTCTTATATAATATAAATACTACTCACAAACAAGTTATATTCTTTTTTTAAAAATATGATTATAGATACAAGACAAATAAAAAAATTAATTAATTTTAATTTTAATTTTTTATTTAATAAATTTTAATTTAATAAATTTTTAAAAATAATAAGAGTAATATAACAATCTAATTTTTCAATTTTGATAAAGTTACATTGTAACATTATTATTTATTATAATTTAAATAAATTTTCTATTTGAGCAATTATACAACACTCTTGTAATATTTTTATCTAAATGATAATCTAATTTTACAAACTTGATAGAGTTATGATATAATAATTTATTCTTTTTTTATAAATTTTCTATTTAAACAATTATATACTAATTGTTCAACTTTTTTACGTTAATATTTTTCATAATTAATTATTTTAAAAAATTTCTTAATTTTGATTTCAATTATTTTATTTATTAAACTTTATTTTAGTAAAACTTATAAAATTATGTTATCTAATTTGATTTATATTAGATATAATATAAGCATACTCAATTAAATAAAAAATATATATATTATTTTAAGAAAAGCACAAATAAAATTTTAATTATTTTATTTTTTGTTAGAGATAAAATAGAAGTTAATCTAATTAAAATAGAAACATACTTTCAATTTAGAATTACATTTTAATAAATTCAATTTTTATTATAAATAAAATAGAATTTAGCCTATTTATAATAGGAAAATCTACTTTTAATCAAATTAGAATTAAATTTTAAATAATTTAATTTAATTTTTATTTATAAATAACTAAATTATTCAATTTTTATACAATAATGAGTGAAGAAGTTTTTGTAATTTTACATGTCCTCTTTCATACATTTATATATATTATAGATTATAAATATATTCTATATATATTAAATATTGAGCTCTAAATTTATTAAATTCAAAATTTTACAAGTGTTCCTTTTCATAATTCAGCATCCACCCTAAAGATTTATGTGTTAAGTTATTAAAATTCACAATATTTATCTATAAAAAAGTTTTTTTTTTTTTTAAATACATATGCTATATTCTACATAAAACACTCTAATTTATGTTAAATTTAAAACATTACTTTTCCTTCCTATTAAAAATGATGTCTTTTATGCTAGCTAAAACATTCATTTAACTTTTTCTTCTTTTTGTTCTGGCCACTCATCTTCCTTAAGCAATGAGGGGTGATTTTTTGTCATTGTTGACCTGAAATCACTCTTCTATACCTCTTTTTATCAACTTATTTCTTAAATAAGTGATTATTCTGTATAGATCTGGGTTTTGTTTTACTTTTCGTGATTTTTTAGTCTTGTTACAGTATTTAGTTTTTTGTCGTCTTGTTACGACGTTTTATTTGTGTGCGGGCGATTGGGACGGACAAAACATATTCAATCAAGTAAAGACAACAAATCATATTATAGTCATTCAAAATTCCTTAGGGGGGGGGGGGGGGGGGTTGAATAAGGCAAGGGAAGGATTTTAGAAAAATAAAAACGAATTTAAGGAATAAACAAAAATTGAAAAAGATTAGAAAAGGAAGAATGATGAACACAATTTCAGGAGTTTAGATTCAATAACAATCCTACGTCTCCAGCTAACTTATCCCCAAGTTAGGATTTTTAATCACCCGCAATCTTATTCACAAGATTGAAAATACACAAGAGTTTAAGGCTCACTCTTTCAACTTTACAAACAAGAGTTTCTAGGCTCACTCTTAAACCGAATCCCAAGTGTTTTAATGGTTAAACACTTAAACCAATTCCACTTAGAAATATACCTCACTTCCCTTCTAATATATCCCAAGAATTAGATGAAGATGAAGTCCTATTTCTATCACATAACCAACTCTCACAAGAGTTTATCAATGCAATGAATATTGATAGAAAGAAAAAATGAAGCTTGATGAATGCTTAGAGAGTTTTTGATAATCAAATAGTAATGTAATGTATGTTCTTCTTTATCACAACTCTAGAGCATATATATATATATGTATTAAAATTAAAAAATATGGTTGTTAGAGTCATTGAATATGTCTCAAACGTCTCTTTCCTTAAATTCAAAAAATATGTTTGTTGGGCCATTATCATAGAAGCAAAGCTTCATTCGCAGCCTACTGTTTAGCTTAGGTTTCTGTCACTATAGCAGCCTTGCTTTAGTCATAACCTACTATTCACCAACGTCTCTTTAAATTCAAAAATATGTCCATTGGGCCATCACCATAGAAGCAAAGCTTCAGTCGTATCTTACTATTCAGCTTGACTCTCTGTCACCATAGAAGTAGAGCTTTAGTCACAGCTTACTATTCAGCTTGGCTTTTTGTCACCGCTTACTATTCAGCTTGGCTTTTTATCACCATACAAGCAGAGCTTCAATCACAGCTTACTACTTAGTTTGACTTTCTGTCACCATAGACGTAAAGCTTCAGTCGCAGCTTACTATTCAGCTTGGCTTTCTGTCACCATAGAAGCAGTGCTTTAGTCGCATGAGTTGAATTATGACTTGGCCTTCATTGAGAGTAATATTGTACCTATGCTTATAATCACACTTAAACAAACACATTAAATGCTCAAAATTAAGTTTGTTAAGATCAAAATTAGGATTGATTATTGTTAAGGTCAACAATCTCCCTCTTTTTGATTTTGACAAACTTATTTTGAGTTTGAGAAGGATAATATAAAGTGAAGTGTGTGTTGATTTAAATTCCAATAAAGTATGTGAAATATACTCCCCCTTAATTTATGCGTATAATAAAAAAAATGAATTTAAGGAGTAAGGAATTCAAATAATGAAGAAAATCAATGGAATGAGAATGATACATATTTTAAAAATAATGAAATTTTAAGAATCTCTCCCTTTGTGCTATAAAAAATATCAATTGAACAACTCTTAAAAGAAAAAAATTCAATTGAAAAAGATACTAATTAAAATATTTAATATTTTTTTTTATTACTCTCCTTTTTGGATATGATAAGAAATATAAATTTATAAATCATTCCCTCTGACAAAAAAAAATAAATAGAAATAACATAAAATATAACATGAGGGAAATAAAAATATGGCCTAACATAACAAATGTATGCATGACAAATGTATTAAAAACATGATAACATGATCATTTAAATAAATACTAGGCAATATGAAAGGAAATAATTTCAAACATATTAAATAAATAAATAACTTGTTGCACTTACAATGCATGTATTACTGCTTAACACATCACAAAAATAGTACATATAATATTTATGTTGAAGCTTAAAAAAAACCTAACTATCACATGATCATATAGAGCTTAGTTCTAAAGGAAATAAAAGACCAAGAACTAAAACAATAAAAATAAGGATAAACCAAATCTTAAGAAGGTATGTCCATCTAGCCAAAGTATCACATATATACACATATAAACAAAGTAAGCAAAATAAGACTTCTTATTACATATAAAAATATGACAAAACTAGCCACACTTACAATGTTACTATGCATGCATAAACAAAATTATGTAAAAAAAATTCAATATAAAATTTTTAATTCAAACTCAAATATTTCTCCGCTTTTGTCAAAATGCAAAAAATCAGTAATGAAAAATTAAATTGCATTAATAAAGGATAGAGTTACAATGATATTAAAATATTAATTGTAGACAAGATATCACAAGACATAAAAAATTTACTGAAAATAAACCAAATAGAAACTGACGAAAAGCACACAAAAACATAAAAAAAATAGAAAATTGTTAAAATCAAAATCAAAATTAATAATCAAAGCAATTAATAAGCACAACATGATTTCACATGAAAACAGTCCAACCATTAATTAAGCATAAAATCAAGACAAACTAGAACCATCAATCATGTCAAATTCATGCTTAATAAAATTCTCTCTCTTTCCTCATTGAGAGGTTTGGTGAAGATATCTACAAGTTGATTATTTGTATCAACAAATTCAAGTGATATATCACCCTTTTGAACATGACCACACAAGAAATGATATCTAATGTCTATATGCTTAGTTCTAAAATGTTGAATGGGATTCTTGCTAATGTTGATAGCACTTGTATTGTCACAGTTGATTGGAATGTGATCAAGTTTTATACCATAGTCTAACAACTGTTGTTTTTGCAACAAAAATTTTGAACAACAAAAGGCTTGCTACATTATATTCAGCTTCAGCAGTGGATAAGGCAACCGAAACTTGTTTCTTGCTAAACCAAGACACTAAACATTGTCCTAAAATTTGACAAGTTCCGGAAGTGCTCTTTCTATCTAGTAAACTATCGGCAAAGTCCGCATCATAATAACTAATCAAGTTAAAGGATGAACTCCTAGGATGCCAAAGTCCTAAATGCAAACTTCCACTTAAATACTTGAAAATTCTTTTGATTGCATTCAAGTGGGACTCTTTAAGACTAGATTGGAACCTAGCACATAAGCAAGTAGCAAACATGATATCGGGTCTACTAGCAGTTAAATAAAGAAGGGATCCGATCATACCTCTAAATCATTTTTCATCAATCGGCTTGCCATTCTCATCCTTGTTGAGTTTGGTGGTAGTACTCATTGGAGTTTTGCTTGATTTAACTCCAACCATGCCAAACTTCTTGAGAATGTATCTTGCATATTTAGTTTGATTGATGAAAATCTCATCTTTGCATTATTTAATTTGTAATCCAAGGAAGAATTTGAGTTCACCCATCATACTCATCCCAAATTCTCCTTGCATCAACTTAGAGAATTCTCTTTTATAGTATCACTGATGATGAGGTCTTGAGGATGTGATTTTTTGAATTGTCAAACCTTTGGAAGGTTATCTTTTAAGATAGGATGACACATCTCCTCATCTTCTTGTTTTCTTAAATTCTCAACTTTCAAAGGTTTACAAACATTTTCTTCTTGAGCTATATCAACAAGTTCACCTACATCATCATCAACACTACAAAAATCCTTTCTAGGATCAAGTGAGTTAGATTTATCAAATACTACATGCATGGCCTCTTCTACTACAAGGGTTTTTTTATTGAAAACTCTGTATGCTTTGCTAGAGGTAGAATAGCCTTGAAAAATTCTTTCATTGGCTTTAAAGTCAAAATTTTCAAGATTATCCTTAGTGTTTAATATAAAGCACTTACGTCTGAATACTCTTAGATATGAGATTTTAGGGTTTTTATTGTTCCAAAGCTCATAAGACGTTTTATTTAAAATTGGCCTTTTGAAAACTCTATTTGCATTATAACACAAGGTGTTAACAGCTTCCGCCTAAAAGTATAATAGCAAATTATACTCATGAAGCATTATTCTAGCCATTTCCACTAGAGTTCTATTTTTCCTTTCAACTACCCTATTTTGTTGAGGAATTCTAAGAGATGAAAAATTATATAAAATGTCATTTTTATTGCAAAATTTTTTGAAAAATTCATTTTCAAATTCGGTTCCATGATCACTTCTAATTGAAGAAATACAAAACCCTTTTTCTTTTTGGATTCTTTTTCCAAAATTTTTAAAAGCTTTAAAAGCATCATTCTTATGAGTAAGAAAACACACCTAAGTAAATCTAGAGTAGTCATCCATTAATACATATGCATAGTGCATTCCATCGAGACTATTAACTCTGGTTAGACCAAATAAATCTATGTGTATAAGTTTAAGTGGCCTAGAGGTTGACACAACATTTTTTAGCTTAAAAGAGGATTTGGATTGTTTTTCTTTTTGACAAGCATCATAAGGTTTATCCTTAGTGAATTGAAGTTTTGTTAAACCAATCACAAGTTCATGCTTACAAAGATCATTCAATAACTCAAAATTTGCATGTCCTAACCTTCTATGCCATGACCATGTGTCATGGGAAATAGACATAAAAAATTTAATATCTTTGTTGTCAATTTTATTTTAATCAATAAAATAGACATTATCTACTCTTTCACTATTAAAAATTATTTTATCTTCATCAAGAATACTTGCAAAACGATTCTTAGGATAGAAAATAATTGTATTTCCCATATCACATAATTGACTTATACTAAGAAAATTATGTTTAAGACCATCAACAAACAATACATGATGTATAGATAAGGATTAAGGATTGCCGATTTCTCTAATATTAATAATCTTTCCTTTTGCATTGTCCTCAAATGTAACATGTCCTCCATCCTTAGCATCAAGGTTGTTAAATTAACCTTTGTCACCTGTCATGTGTCTTAAACATCCACTGTTAAGATACCATTTAATCTTTGTTCTTGTGGACTTCAAGCACACCTACAAAACATAATTTACACATTCTTCTGAACCTAAACCTTAATTGGTCTAGGTTTGTTAGTCTCAAACTAATTCGAAGGTAGCAATTGCAAATGTAATTTTCTATAGAAGCATACATTGCTAGAGTGACCTTTGGTCATACAATAAAAACACTCAACATTGGGAACTTTATTTCTCCTAGGATGATATGCTTTCCTAGTATATGAAACATGCCTTGTTTGTTGTGGTTGTGAATTCTTCCTATAACTCTTTTGAGTCATAGTGTAAGACATACATTGATAATGACAATGTGTATTTTAATAGGTTTGTGCAACATGTTTATGTGCATTATGTTGTATAGTATACCTATTATGATTGCATCGAGTGTATATATAAGCATGCTTAAGTAGTGGTGCTCTAGTTTGAGCATTACCTCTTTGTGTTAATGAAGGTTAAGTCTTGTTAAACCTTTCCTTATTATTTGACACATGATACCTTTTAGCTTTAAAAGCTTAAGTGTTATTTTTGGATGTAGATGCAATAGAATCATGTGATGCTTTAATAAAATTAATGTGTGATGATGATGAAGAGGACATTCCATTTTTGTGTCCAATTTCATGAGTATCTCCATAAAATTTTTGAGAGTCAAGAAGACTATCTAAAGTCTCTTTCCCCTTTTTGAACTTGAAAATGGAATTTTTTAACTCTAAGACCTCTTTAGAAAGTTTATGATTTTCATCATTTTCTTTCTTAAGTTGGTCTTACAAGGAACTTGAACATTCCAAATCACTTGCAAGTTTTTCATTTGACTT
>CATIWM010014950.1:0-15327 GCA_949671775.1 Mallotus repandus | reverse complement strand
ATTGATTATTGTAAATATATATAAAATTTTTGAGTTTATATCCGTCTTAATTTCATAGAATAAAAAAGGACTCATCCATTTTATTTTCTATATCTTTTCACTACTTATTTATGTTTATTTTTTCTCTTCTAAAAACAGTTTTGTACATTTAATTCAATTTATTATTTAATCATTAATAGATTAATATATACTTTTGTTGGCTTCTTTTTTTCTATTTTTTTTAGCACTATCAAATTTAAATTTTAACATCCATCTCTTATATACTTCCAATCTTCTCATTCTTCAATGTAAATAAAAAAGGTACATATATATTTTTTAACTATCTTTCACTAATTAATAATTTTGCGAATTATAATTTTTTTTGAGTCATGGAGAAAAATATAAATATATACCTTATTTGTATTTGAGGCATATATTATTTTCTTTACATTTAATATTTTGAATAATCGATGATTATAAGAATTTTAATTATTTTAATTATTTTTTTATATATAAATCTCAAACTTTATGATATTATTACTTATTTATTATTTGAGGTGAAAAAATATTTGCTATTATTATAAATATTTAATAGTATCAATAATAAAAAAATAATAATGATGATATTTATATCATTATTATTGTTAATGACTACTATAATAGAAATAGAAATAAAATGGGTCAATAGAAGAATCGAGGGAAACGATAAACAGTTAATAAAACTTAGAATTATAGCCGTTAAGATCACCTCAGAGTCATCATTCCCTCACCAAAACGTGTAAATACAGCAAATTATTTCCTTGATTCCCTCAACATCCCACAAATGTAACTCCAAAACCATACCAAACAAAACTACACAAGCCCATTTTCGTCATCCCACATCAAAAATAAATACGCCACGCCCACCTGACCAACCCTACGCTCGCTTCTCCTTATATAATCAGCAGCGCTCTGCTGCTCTCTGTCCTGTCCCGTGTAGCCATTTTCCTCGTCCCCCCGCCACCACCACCACCATCGCCCCCAGGCCACCATGGAACAGCCGCCACGGGGTCCACCGCTATCAAGAACCACCTCCGGCACCCTCCCTCCCACCCTCCTCAACAAATATGAATTGGGTAGGTTGCTCGGTCGTGGGAGTTTTGCTAAAGTTTATGCAGCTCGTTCTATAGCTGATAATAGTAAGCTTGTGGCAATCAAGATTATCGATAAAATCCGCACCATGGACGCAGCCATGGAGCCAAGAATCATATGCGAGATCTCCGCTATGCGCCGGCTGCAACACCATTCCAATATCTTGAAGATCCATGAAGTCATGGCTACCAAGACTAAAATTTATCTTGTCATGGAACTTGCATTGGGCGGTGAGCTTTTTACTAAAGTTCTTCAACGTGGTAAGCTTAATGAACCTAGAGCTAGACGATACTTTCAACAACTTGTTTCTGCTTTACGTTTTTGTCATCAGAACGGTGTGGCACATCGCGATGTTAAGCCTCAGAATCTGCTTCTTGATGCTGATGGTAATCTTAAGGTATCTGATTTTGGCCTCTCGTCTTTGGCTGAGGCGCAAACTGTTCTTCAGACGGCTTGTGGGACTCCGGCTTTCACCGCCCCGGAGGTTATGGCACGGCGGGGATATGACGGAGCTAAAGCGGATGCATGGTCTTGTGGGGTGATATTGTTCTTCTTATTATCAGCTCAATTACCTTTTGATGATAGCAATCTTGCTGTTATGTATAAGAAAATTCATAAAAGAGAATATCAAATGCCTTCACCTATATCAAAATCAGCTAAATCCATTATAATACAGCTTCTTGATCCCAATCCGAGTACAAGAATGAGCATAGAACAATTAATGAATCATAATTGGTTCTTGAAGAACTACGAATCACCAACTCAAAGTAGTATGTTTGATTTAGAACAAACCAAATCTTGTAAATTTGATACTTCTAGTGTTACTGCATTTGATATAATATCTTTGTCTTCCGGATTGGATCTATCCGGGCTTTTTGGGGCTGCAAATAGAAGAGAAAAGAGATTTACTTCAATGGAGAAAGAGGAGAGAATTATGGAGAGAGTGAGAGAAGTTGGTGGGAGATTGGGATACAGAATTGAAGAAGGAAAAAGTGGGGCAATTGGGTTGGGGAAAGGAAGGGTGGTTTTGATGTTTGAGGTGTTGGAAATAGCAAAGGAATTGTTGGTGGTGGAAGTGAAGGTGGTGGAGGGTGGTGGTGCGGAGTTTGAGGAGGTTCAGTGGGTGGAGTTGAAAGATGGGCTGCAAGATGTTGTGCTGAAATGGCATAATGATACCGTGTGAAGGAGAAGGATCTATCAAAGTCATGGTGGTGGTGGTGAGCTTTGGTTGTTCTTGGTGGTGGGGGGATTTCGCCAACGGAACATGGATGGAAAACACCAGCTGATGTCTCTGATCTATATATGTACATGGGAAAATTCTTTAGATTCAGTCTAGACTTCTAGTTCTTTATATTAGTTTGAAGCATGATCAAGTTAGATTTTAGCTTCTATGCTGTTTTATGCTTGTAAATGTAGTCTTAAATTTAGTTGGGTTGAGAATTTGATTTCTCGCTGTGAACTTTGATTTGGCAATAACATAAAATAACAACTTTTGTATGCTTATGTTACTGTAAACTGTAGAAGTCTGTGTTTGACATCCATAATTGGTGTCATTGTGTCAATTAATGTTGCTTATGTTACTGTAAACTGTAGAATTCTGTGTTTGACATCCATAATTGGTGTCATTGTGTTAATTAATGTGATCTTTCTGTTGATATGGTGTAGTTTGATGGCTTGATTAGACTCCAGATTTCTCTGTGGAAAACAGAACACCGCACTAAATGATTTGGATGGCTTCATCAGGAATATGTGATGCAGCATAACAGCATAGAAACTAAATTCACAGATTTTATCAAGGTTACCAGACTGATTCGTCAAGGCAACTATATTACAAAATAAGACCGATTCATTTACACTTTACACGTTAGTTCTAGTTCATGTGGTCCATTAAACCCTGAAATTTTGTTGCGATACTAATTAGACAGAATCATCGTCGTCATCATCTACCTCAACTATAGCAGAGAGAGCAGTCATCCATGCCTGCAAACAACTGGGATCCTTCTTAGTGGCTGCTTCCATCTTGCCAATGGCCTGCTTTGATATTCCACATTTCACTAAAACAATTCCCAGAGATTTGAAGGTGCAATCGTCAGGTTGTATGGCAGCTCCTACCATTTCCTTGAAAGTTCCCACTGCTTCTTTGAATCTACCATCCAGTGCATACAGCGCAAGCACATTGTTGTAACTCAACAAATCAGTCAACAGTCCAAGTTCTCTCATCTGTTTTGCAATTTGAATGGCTTGTTCAAACCACCCAAGTCTTCTATACATGCATAACATCATTGCATAAGTAAACTCATTTGCATCCCCTTTTATGTTCATGCTCTCAAAAATCTCTTCTGCTTGTTTGACCATAGATTGTTCACTGTATAGATCTATCATACAATTTGAAGAATATGCTTCAGGACCCACATCTGATGCTGCTTGAAGCAATCTGTATGTTTCTTGTGCTTCTCTCAAGTACCCAACTTTCGTATAGAGCTTTATCAAAGAGTTGTATATGATTGTATTTCCATGAAAACCTGCTTTTTTCATTGCATCAACATATTCCATAGCCTTGGTAACACTTCCACAGTCAGCAAAAGCATTTATTAACACACCATAAACTATAACATCTGGCTTCACATCAAAGTGAATCATCTCCTTATATAGCTCTTCTGCCCCTTCGAGGTTACCCAATTTCACATAGCTTGAGATCACGGCACAATATTGGACGCAATCACTAACCAGTCCTGCCTCTTGCATCTTATTGAGATAGAATTTCGCTTTGTCTGCTATGTCTGCGCTAGCCAATATTTGTATAAGAGAACTGTAGCTACATTTATCTGGAACAACACCATGATTCTCCATGCTATCAAACAAGCCACATGCTTTCTCATAGTTCTTCACCAAGCCATATGCTTTAATCATCACATTGAACTCAAGGACAGTAAGTTTGTTCCGCTCCATGTGGCATGCAAAAGCTTTTGCTGCTTCTACAATATGCCCACGCTCCCCATATGCGTCAATGTTGGCAGAATAACACTCAGAACTCATATTTCCTGCAAGATGAAACCTTCTGAACCATAACCATGACTTCTCAAGCATTCCAGCTTCTATGTACATTCTAGTCAAGGCTGATTGTGTATACTCATCAATCTCTAAACCTTTTTCATCCATCTCTGACACCAATTCTTCTACATCATTGACCATATGCCTTATGGAGAATGCATACAAGAGGGTACGGTAACTCACAAGGTCTGGCTGTAATTGATCTTTCTTCATCTTTTTAAAATAGCCAGCTGCCATGTTTATATCATTGTGCTTAGCATGAAGGAAAATAAGAATATTATAAGTCCTCGTATCAGGAGGGCATCGAAGCTCCTCCATCTTCTGCATAAGTGAAGCAACTTCTTCAAGCTGGCCATGACTACCATAAATGTGAATCATTGTATTGAAAGTCACTGTTGTTGGCACTATCCTTTTCCTGAGCATCTCTGCAAAAATATCTGATGCTTCTTTAATTTGTCCGGCTTTCCCATATGTGTCTATCAGCGTATTGTATGTGTATGAGCTCAATGAAACATTCATTTGATCATCATTCCTCGGTCTATCACTTGCTTTTCTAGTTACTTTATGCTTCAAGGATTCCGCCAATGACCACTTCTTGAAAAACTCCTCCGCCTTTTGAAACTCCCCCGACTTCTTATACATTTGTACAACAATCCCCATTGTTACCTCATCAGGTTTCATTCCTTGCTTACTCATCTTTTCAAGCCAATCAAGTGCCTTTTCCTTTAAACCACCCTTGCTATAAACATCAATCAATGTACCATATGTAGAATTGATAGGCGAAATCCGTTTAAACTTCATTTCATCACACAAACATTCAAGGTACCTCCATTGCTTTGCTTTTCCAAGAATCCTAATCATAATATTATAATGAATCACATTCAACTCATAACAACCCTTTCTTTTAAACCAGTCAAAAATCTCCAATGCTCTTTCCCAACTACACTGCTCCTTCAAAATTATGCTCCTTTCTTTGTTACTGAGTGTATCCTCCCAGGGTCTCAACGCATCATCCAAATTTTTAATTGTATCCAAAGCTTCCAAAATAGATGGAATAGAACCACCATAATTTGCCCATTTCATCGAACACTTTGTGTGCACTTTGTCAGCAGAACCATTACCATTCCCTCCATTCAATTTAACCCACAAACTCTTCTTCTTTGCAATTTTGGCAGCATCCGTTGTGATTTTTCTCTGTTCTCTATCTGGGTTCTGTTCCAGACCCTTACCCAACTCAGGTTTATAAACAAAGTCACTTGCTTTACCACGACCCTGTTTGTGAAATACATTAAACTTCTTAACAGCGCCATTAGAAGTTTCAAGAAGTCCTTTTTCTCTCAAATTCTTGATGGGTTCAATTTTTTCTAATGGAGAAACTGATGTTCCTGTGCTGGGAACTGAAACTCCAACATTCGGTGATGTTCTTGTAGAGTTGAATACTAGGAAGCAATTAGTATCTAACTGGAGATTATTGACATACATGTTCTTGGATAAATGTCTATAGCATATGCATGAACCAAATTGTTGAAACGAGCACCTTCATGGAAATGGTGTTTGGGGTTTATAGCAGAGTAGGATTTCGAGACAATTTTTTTCAGGCAAACAAAAAATGGTCAAATGAGTGACCGCTGAAGAGTAGTTTGTCGGTTAATTCAGTTTTGGACGATGATACCTTTAAAAAAAAAAAAAGATTTTCCTGCGAGAGTTACGGTGCTTCACTTAGGATATTTTTCTGAATTAGATTATTAAAAAATTTATTTACATATTACAATGTTTAAATTTTTCTATAATTAATTCACCCTAATATTTTTAAATTTTAGATTTTAAAAAAAATTATTAAAAAAATTAAATTTTAAAAAAAATAATATCATAAATTTTTTTATCTTGTAGTGGATTCGTAATATTACGAGACACGGCGCCGATCGTTGTAAAAAAAATTAGAGACAATCTTAATGTTAATTATATTTATTTTTTAAAATTTTTTTAATCTAAAATTTAAATGCACTTGAATAAACCCGATAGAGAGTAATTTTTATAAACCTGCCATGTTAAAAAAATGAACAATTGTAATTTCAGGTGGACTGCAACACACTATTTACATCGGCATGAAGATCTCGATGTAAATTTTTATTTTTTTATATGCGTTCACACTATATCAACCGTTGAATCCGTGATGTATCTTACATTCAATCAATAACGATACAATACCTACATTATATATCATAAATTCAATTTAATATATTCCCCAAAAATTAACTTTTTTAATAATATATTTAAGTTTACTTAATAGAATTAACTGTTTTAAAAATGCTATTGTATTCAGATAAATTGAATAAGATGTGTTGCAGGCCAATCTTAAATAAGGATTACCTGTTAATCTATTAAAACATGGAGATTACATTGAAATATACAGCCAACTGAAAAGTTGCATAAACATCAGGGTGAAACATATTTAAATCTTCTAGTTGCATAAGGTGAGCTATGGTGAAAATATAAACACCTTTATCATATATAGCTTGACTAATATTCTACACCATGGAAAACAGTCTCTTATTAATTATCAACAATGATCAACTTCAAGTTAAAGAAACAGGTTACGAATGGATTTGACCCTGAAATTTGTGTCATAACCAATATAGTTTGATTCCCTACTCCAGAACTTCCTTCATTTGCAGTATTTCTTGAACCATACCCCAATATTGAGGAAGCTTTCGAAATCGGATTGCGGTCTGCAGATAAGGAACACATATCAGGATTCATGATAATATGTGAGAACTTTGAGATTGGTAGTTATTCAATAAGAAAGCAAGAGAAGAATGCAATAATGCGAGACATTTTTATTTACCTCTCGATACCATGAACATCATCAGGAAACATGAGGACTTTGACATCTACTCCTTTCTCTTTCAGTGCCCGGGCATACTGCATATTTTTAAACACCGAAAAGATTAATATCATCACATTATTAAGTCCAGAAAATTCCCACAAGTCCATGTCTATGGATTTCAACCATTTAACGTTGCCGCATTATGAAGTAAATGCCTATGCTCTATCAAATAGTAATCAAATCAGAAGACCACAATAAAATATCAAGTATGGTTCACATTTAAAAGGGTAAGCATCTCACTTGCAAGCCATTAGACATCGGAACACGAAGATCCTTAGCTCCTATAAGAAAGATTGTCGGTGTTTTGACCTGCAGAGATAAGGAAAACAATCAAGTGCAACTTTTAGAGTTCCTGATTGAAGAATACAACCTTTGTTACACCTACCTCAACTTCACATTTGGCAAGCACTCCACATAATTCATGTTATCTTAACAACCAACAAAATGAGATTGCTGAAGCCAATAAGCATAAATTATTTGATCTTAACCTCTTCTGTTCTCAGTCCAGAACCAGATGCATAACATTATAAGAGAAAACCAGCCTGGATTACCTTTGAGATGTGTGATATAGGGGACTTGCTGTGAAAGAGAGCCAGGTCATCTGCTAATGAAGCTTCCGTAAATTTATTTTTCCCCTCAATTCCATAAGTTTCCACATAACACCAATCAGGGATATCTGTTGTACCAACCATTGACGCAAGGTTACATACAGGATTTCTTGCAGCTGCTGCAACAAACTTATCAGGTGCCTGAAGAAATTTGTGAAGAAATATTTACACCTCAGAAGACATCCAAGTAGTGCCACAAATCTCATCATCCAGTACACTAAAGACAATGGACTGCCACTAGAACATGAAATTATTACACCATAAAGTACAAATTACTGCACCTGGCCAATTAAGTGTGTTGTGAGGAAGCCACCATGAGAACCACCGAGCACAGAAATGCTAGAGGGGTTAGCAAGACCAGAGTCAATAACATGATCAATAGCTGTAAGCACATCATTGACATCCTGCAGACAGTGAGCTAAAAGCTTAGGGTCCATATGAACATGATAAGGATTTTATAAATAATTTTTGCTAAACAAAATAATGGAAGGAAAGAAACAAGAATGCAGCTTTTATATCCTAAAGTCCTAATAAACCATGTATAAGCTCAAGAACAACGAAAAAATAGAAAGAGAAGGATGAGACCTGGGAACCAACTTTCCCTGGAAGAGATTGCAATGCTTCCTCGCCGAATCCTAATGAACCTCTGAAATCAATGACAGTGTTAGAAAACTTTTAATTGAAGACCAGTGCTGGCCATGTGTCAGTGATATAAATTCATAATTAAAGCTATAATTTCTTAAGCATGAGAAGGTGAAAATAAGTGAATGCCAGAATCAATTTTATACTGTCTGCTAATCACATAAAGTAACAGCAATCAACAAGCCAGTCTTATCTTGATAACCCAATTTCTAAGCTAGACAGTCCCATGAACTTTTGAGAATAAAATGATAACCAGCATAGATATAGAATTCTCGAACATAACAATAGAAGCCGCAACAATCTTGTCCAGGACATTCCTCTAAATGAAAGTCCATGTAATTAAATTATTGGAAATGACAAGCTGACCCTTTTTGAGATGATATCAGCAATACATTTCCCATCCTGATCCAAACTTGTCTTAACTTTATTACCCTTCCCATGGTTGTGTGTGGCAATATTCACATCAGATGACACGTAAAAAGCATGAAGGAGCAGTGCTTAAAAGAAAGGGATCTTGTTATCTTCCTTAATCTAAAAACAAAAATTGATGGGGCAACACACAAACAGATATTCACAAAAGCAAACCAAACAGCCTCTAATGAAGCTCAGATTCAGCTTAAAAAAATCATTTTAACTAAAACTACAATGGTAAAACTCAACATTTTTTCTAACCTGTAATTTACAATCAACAAGCTATAACCTAGTGAAGAGAGAAATGCCAGAGATTTCGAGAAGCCTGACAATGAAACAGAATGCGGGCCTCCATGAAGCATTACAATTAGTGGATCACAAGCACCACTCTTCTTAGAATTGGAAGATATCAATATAGCTTCAAAAGGTTTGCTAGCACCTGAGGAGAGTAAATACATTCAGGACCCCAATCAATTATATCAACACTAAAGAGGAACCGTGATTGCAACTCATTTAGAATGCATAGTTGATAGTTGATATATCATTTTTTTTTACAGAACTAATTGACCATTTTTTTTGCTAGAAATCATATGTAGAGAAAATGCCAACATCATAATATGTCAAAAGTGATTAATAAGACAAGATCCATAATCCAAATCTACTTCAGAATCTAAGTCCCTTTCCCACAAAACAACTATAAAATTTCATTCCACATGTCAATAGAAGTAAAATAGTGACCAACAAAAAAGTGTACACTAAACGATATTTTTCTTTCCTTCTTCTTGAGGGGTTTGATCTGAAGAATTACTTTCCCAACAACTTTTGTGATTAGCAAAAAGCCCAGGCAGACAACTACTAGCATCATAAAGACACATAGTCACCTGAATTAGCCAATAGGAATTAGACTGCGATTATGGCGCATTAGAAATGCAAAATCTGTCCCCTAAAAACTGGTTTCAATGTAAGAACTCATGTTATATGCAATACCTTTTGTCAGGCTACCAGAAACATCCTTTACTGGAATTTTTAATATATGGAACTGATGAGATGAGACCAGTGATTTAACCTGTAGTAAGAGGACAGAATGAGGAAGCATTGAAAGTACCATAGCACTATGATAAGCAATATAAAGAATATCATATGAAACCAAATAATTCATATACCTTCTCAGAGCATCTGAATGCAGGGCTTGATACATCTGACCAACTCCATATGGAACTTTTAACTGTTTTCTCAACAAGAAAACCATACCTGATTCCAGGCACATCCACTGGGCTGCTAGACACTGCCAAAAGGGAAAATGCAATATTTAACTTCATTTCTTATACTTTAATAGGAAACAGTACTACAAAAAGTAAGTGGTTTACCAGCAATAATATTGTCCCCATCCAGATATACAAGATTCCATGAAAATTTTGAGTCCGCAGGGCTAATGCGTTTTACATCCCCACTGTAATTTAATAATCATATCATGAACAAATTATCAAATAAGACCATAAAATATTACATGGGACAAGAAAATGACACTTTCAATACCTTAACACATTGACAGAAAGTAAAACTTGACTGCTGCCCCACACAGAAGATAAAATCATAGTACAACCATCAGAAAGCCATGGATTACTAAGAAAACCTGAACAATAAAGCCCAGGGAAACAGCCATCCTCTGCACAGTGCACAACAGGAATCTGCAAAATTATAGAAGAAAATCTTAGTAAATATCTTTATTATCTTTCAAAAAATACTCCATTGCATGAATATATCTTTTCTTGGTATCCCTAAAAGTACCAGTATTGTTGTACTTAGTTGAATGGTGAGAGAGTAATGGAGAAAAGGAATGTTTAGGAAAATGTTTGCTCACAATCCCTTTACTTGAGAGCTATATGCAATATTTCAATGAATTATGTCCAACACAACAAAAAACTAAAATTCTTTCTTTAAACTAAAGAAGAAACACTAATTAGTTTCTTAATGATGGCAAGCTAACATGAATGTGGAGCCTTGACACTCCACAAAGAGAGAAGGAAACGCATCCCTGCCAATGGACATATATATATATATCAATCATCAAGACAGGGCATAGGCAAATTTCCTGTAATTATATATTTAAGTTCCCAGTCCCCGAAGTATAGCCTAATCTTTTGCAGGAAAATCTGCAAAAGTAAAGCATGAGCCAAACCAAATCTTTGAATTTTTTTCCTTTTTTATGTAAACACATAAAGGAGTCAATCCTAGCAATACAAGCACTTGATCAAACACTCTCAAGTCTCAAGGAAGTCAAGTATGCATATCCATAACTTGCTACGCTTGAGAGAAGTAATTTTAAACTAGCCCAACAGAATTCACAAATTTGGGCTAAAAAATAACAAATGAAGAACTCACCACATCAACAATTTTTGCAGGGGAGCTCAGCTCTCCATTAACTGGCCAATCAATTTTGTGAAGCGAATCTGTTGCTGAATGCGCCCCAGAATCTACAGAACTTTTTGCTGAGATAAACACAAGGAACCTTCCATCTGGACTGAATATGAGGAACACATAGGCGATAAATATCATATCAGCTTACATTTGTTATGTTGTATGAGATGAATCAGTTTCTCAAAGGATCTGAACTTTGTGCAGATAAAAACATAAGGAGCCGTAAAGACCAATAAGAATAGCACATATATCGTTAAAAACAAAAGATCTTCCAGAAAACTGCTGCTTAAATTATATATGAAAAACACAGGTTGTACAGCTTCTTACACTTTCCAATTAACTACACAGGCATTAAATGGTTATGAAGGAGATCGGGAAAATATTCATAACTAGTTAAGGCAGATTTCACCTGATTTCTAGGAAAACCTGCCTATGTACATTTAGTGTCAGATGATTCAGAATCATGGCAGCAATTCATGAAAATTTATTTGTTTCTAATACAATTTTTGGTTAGGAGGCAAAAGGCATGAGCATGTAAGTGGCTTACCTGAACAATGGAAAGAAGGCACTACTAATGCTTTGAGTTAAGTTGAGAACAGGAGTTTCTTTGATAGGACTATCTCTGGAAGATTACAAGAATTCCAAAATTATGCAAATATCATAGTTATAATACAAACCTCCAAATGGAATTATTTACAATAGAGAAGCACATTAAATTACAGATGCTCTAAAATACAAAAAGTAACCCACTTGATTTCAGATTCATTGACATCTGGACTATAAAATGGTGCCTGGACTGCATACAATGCACAAGGCCGATTGTAGCAGTATTTTATACCAAGCTTTCTTGGCTCTGATGACCAACCCACAAAAACTAAATACTGATATGAGCCTCCAGTTGATGGAGCCCACACAACCTGGCCAATGCTCAAAGACTTTGCAATTCCTTTAACATGTTTTACCTCTCCACTGTTGAGACACAAATCAAGTTCGAATTAAGAATAAGAAGTCCAAGCCTATATTTCAAGGACTAAGGACAATAAGAACAGAAGTACAAAACCTGCTAGTGCTAATGACAAAGAGTGCTGGCTGCCTTTTTCCCGCATAGGTCTCTCCCCAGTCTTCCTCCCATTCCCCTTGACCTTTCCAGGAATTACAATCCTTATCGGAGGAAGCACCACCTTTTTTGTACCCCATACAGCTGAACATGGGCTTAGATGGAGATGGTTCCTCAGCAACATAAGCAATGAAAGTTTCATCAGAATTCCAGGAAATTCCTTCGAACCTATAAATTAGCAAAATATCCAGAGTTCGCAAGGATATATTTGAAAGACATATGTGTGAATATATCAACCAAGAAGTACTGCTACAACTATTGTTGCTAAGAACAGAAATTGTAGCACTTACAATCAATCCAGTCATACAACCTAAAGTAAAGTGTGTAAAATGAGAAAATTATACCAGTCTAGCAATAAATGATAAAAGAAGCACCAGTGGAAAAACTTGACCCACATAATTACTCACCATCCATCAACATAAACTGAACCATGAACAGATTGAGGGACGTGGAATTCATTTTCCACCTGCCCATGGTCCCAGATTTCAAAACGAGTGGGAGATTCATTTTCAGGATTCCTAATGACAAGAAGCTTGGAACCTGATGGGGATGGAACTATTGTAGACACACCAGTCATCTCAATCGGAAATGGGGCCCACTGAAACTTCACAGAAGTGCTACTTTCTTTGAAAATGCTAGCAGACAAGATAAATTTCCTCCTCTTATTATCCAAAAGATTCGCCTGGCTAATTGAAAACATTGCCTGGGAGCCCATTCCTGCGCCAAACGCTTCGTTCCCAAATAGTTATTGACATTTTTTCAGTTTTTTAGTTTAACCAAAAAAAAAAAACTCTGAAAGAGATGAAATCAAATCAGGTCAAAGTGAGATAATGCTGCAAGAACCCAATCATTTTTGCACATGATTAATTCCAAACAGCTCCTTAAAAAAAGGGGAGCATACCGATGTTAGATTTAAAAGTCCACGCTTTGTCAATACCGGAGATACTGGTGAACTCTTGAAGTAACTTGGACTGAGAAGCGTACTCCTCCATAGTCGCATCGAACCCAAGTGGCAATTCCTTGGGCGAGGCAGATTTCGAAGCCTCCATTGCTGGAATCTTGAAAACTCTTACACTAGCAGTAGTAGTAGTTATACATCAAACAGCAAAACACAGTCAAACAGCTAAAAACACAAAACAAAACAATTTTCAACGAAACAGAATTTAAATTAAACAAACAACAGATTCAGCAGCTATGCAATGCTTACAAGGAGAAAGGATTACGAAGGGGACGATCAGGTGTGAGAAGCGTAAGCGGAGAAGGTGATAAAAAGGGAGGGAATATTGATAATAAAGGAATATTAGCGTTGGCAACAGAAGGGCGAATCATGGCTTTGCCTTTTTTCTTTTTTTTTTTATTTCAATTTTGTAATTATATTATTATTATTATTATTATTATTGGGCTGAGTCTTTTTTTTTTTATAAAAATGTGTTTAGTGCAAAGCGGTGGAAGAAGCTCTTGGGGCAGGTGAAAGTGAAACTTCATTTTAAATAACAAATATTGGACTAACAATGAGAACAAACACATGATAATTTGTTTTTTGGTTTTTAGTGTTTTAATATATGAATGGAATCTTATCCATCAAAAAAATTAATATAAACCCATAATTGTTGAATTGTGGTGGACAAAAGAATGAAATTATCAACTATACCCAAAGTTAATATTAAATTTTTAATAAAATGTTGATTTCGGAAGAATTTAAAAAAAAAAAAATTGAATCATGTTGAATTTTATTTTAAATAATATTTTTAATTAAATTCTATAAATCAAATAAAATTTTAATTCTGATAGTTAATTAAGAAAAAATTATTTAAATTAATAATTTTTTAATATATATTTCCTAATTATAAAATTTAAAAAAAATTTAAGTTTATATATTAATTTTTATTTTTTAAAATTTTTTTAATTTTTCTTAAAATTTTTTACAAATTATTTTTTTTAAAATTTACAATTAAGCAATATACATTTAAAAAATTTATCAATTTTAATCATTAATTTAAATTATTTTTAGTTAGTCAACTATTAAAATTAAATTGATGAATAAAATTTTATTATTAAACTGTTAAAATTAAATTATGAATAAAATTAATGAATTTTTCATATGTATCACTTAATTCTAAAGTTTTTAAACTTTTTAAATCTAAAAATTTTAGAAAATCAAAAAAATAATTTAAATTTTTTTCTAAAAATTATTACATATATTTAAATTTTTAAAATTTTTGTCATTAGGGGATATAATTTTTAAAAAAAAATTATCAATTTTATTTATTAATTTAAATAATTTTTATTAATTAACCATTAAAATTAAAATTTTATTTGACTTATGAAATATGATTATAAAAATTTTTTAAGAGAAGATCAAGATCCAATTTTAGAAAAAAAAAATTATTAGAACCAAAAAATACTTTAAACTCCAATTTTAACTAGTTATTTTTATTGAGTTTGTGGTTTTGTCATATCTTAGTTTTCATATATATATATATATATGGACTTGTTTTTTTCATAGTCATTTTTTCAATTATGGTGCTTTTAAACTTCAGTACCAATTTTCCATAATTTTTTCTTTTTTATTAAATTATTTACTTCCTGTCTTTACCATTAATTGAATAATATGCTATATAAGTTACAAAATTTTCTTTATTACATTATTTATTCTCTTTTTATTTTTATCATTAATTAATTGCATAGTAAGTTATATAATATATAATAGAATAACAAGTTACTAAAATCATTTGTTTTTTTAATTTGATAGTAAGTTATATAAATTAAATAACAAGCTATAAAATATCTTTGATTGTATTATTTTAATTATTCTTATATATTCCTCAATAATACTTTTCAAATATTATAAAATGGAAGAGTTGTAACTAAATTTATACATATATGAAAACTAAGTTTTTTTATAGGTTTCTTATTCCCACATGACACCTCACTTTTTTTGTTAAATCTATTTCTTTGTGTCGTTGTTAATTTGGGAGATGACTTATGAAAATTATTCTTTTTTTTATATATATAAATTGTTAATATTTAGGCTTCGTTTATTAAAAAAATATTTTTCTGAAAAATATTTTTTTATTTTTTAA